>VYZW01018499.1:10500-148213 GCA_013401315.1 Balaeniceps rex | reverse complement strand
GGACTCGGCGCTGCCCGCCCGCCGGCTGCGCCCCAGCGGAGCATGCACTGACTCGCCGCCTCGGCTCAGAGCCATCCCAGCCGCCGGGGTGCGCGTTGCATGCTGTGGGGATACACGGTCTCGATAATAAATGATAGAGGATACAATGACTTTGCTGTCTCTGCTGGGTCGGATCATGCGTTACTTCTTGCTTAGACCGGAGACCCTGTTCTTGCTGTGCATCAGCCTGGCCCTGTGGAGTTATTTCTTCCACACGGATGAGGTGAAAACCATTGTTAAGTCCAGCAGGGATGCGGTGAAGATGGTGAAGGGCAAGGTGGCCGAGATCATGCAGAATGACAGGCTCGGGGGGCTAGACGTGCTGGACGCAGAGTTCTCCAAGACCTGGGAGTTCAAGAGCCACAACGTGGCTGTCTACTCCATCCAAGGCCGGAGGGATCACATGGAGGACAGGTTCGAAGTAATCACTGACCTGGTGAACAAGACTCACCCTTCCATCTTCGGGATATTTGATGGGCACGGAGGAGAGGCAAGTGCTCAGCTGGAAAAAAATAAACCAAAACAAAAGGGGTGGTGGTGGGGGAGGATGGTTACAGGGTGAGGAACGGACGTGTTTTCGCCCACCAGGTTTGTGCGGCTATCTTGAGACATTGTTTGGGGGGGTTGTTCCTTGTGTTTTTTTGGGGGGGTGGGGAAAAGTCTCTAAATAGGGAGTGGGAGCAATACTCCATTCCCTTTATCTCTCATTACCCCTTCCACAATCGGCACAGTATAAATGTGTTTATACCCCCTCTGCCCTTTACAGTAGTAAAGGTTTAATTGAAGTAAAAGCCGTTGGAGGTGGCTCTTACGTGCGTGGAATAACGATGATGAGCACAAACTCCCTGGAGGCATCTTTTGTTATGGGGAAGTGTGGTGTGATCTGATTTTGGCACACGGCTGGTCTCCCCCTCCTGTCAGGAGCTGTGCTCATCAGCAGTGGTTAGAGAGGAGTCCTCTTAAAGGCAGGCGTGTGTGCAGCCTTAAAGCTGGTGTGCGTAAAACCTGTCTTCGGTAATTCACTCTCCTCTGAAAACAGAGGAGAGGCACTGAGAATGAGTATCATGTTTGTGAATTGCATGTAGTTTGTAAATCATTATGACTGTGCTGTCATGCTTGTCCCCTCCCTAGCGGAAAGCCAGGAAAACTGTCATTTTGAAACTTTCTGCTGTGTAACCTCTTAACTTTTTTAGGCAGGGTGATTTCCTTTAGGTTGTGCTATGTAATTAGTATTACAGCTTGATGGGATACTTTGTTTATTACAGATGACGAATGTTGAAACATAGCTTCCTCTTCATTTAGGGTTGTGGTGCTGCCACATAGCTTTTTGTATGGCAGAAAGGACATGTTTCATAACTGTGGAAAAGGACAAATAATTTGTCCTTGTGTGATGAATTAGCTCTAGCAACCATTATGCCGGCTATGGGATTACCTTACCGGTTTTGCTGGGATGATGGAAGCTGGAGAGAAACATTGAAGTTTTTCACATAAGTTCTCCTGCCGAGGAGGTGTAAGGCAGCAAGCGAGCTCGGGTGTTCCTCCAGCTGCTTTCACAGATCAAGTAGTTAAGGTCCTTCCTAGAACACCATGGGCAGTGACCAGATGCTAATGGAGCACAAGGATGGCAGCTGCTGCCCCTCTAAACCTGTAATTGCTGCCTGAAAAATCCAGGCCTTAGGCATGTAATCAAAAAGCTGCTCTTCTGCTGCCTGCATGATTGTTGTTAAAGGGAGTCAGTCGTCTGTCCGACTGCCGTCTCATGGTTTCTAGCGTTTTGCCCCCTTTAAAATAATGCAAACACTTTGGATATTGAAAATTGTCTGTTTCATAAAAACTTCTGTTTGTGAACCTGTTTTCTTTTTTATGTCTGATTTCGACTGGGACACAGTTGTGCCAACTCTTACTGGCATACTTGTGCCAGTTTGCTATTCCTTGGCCTTTGAGGAATACAGGTAGAAATGTATATGTATCGCAAACTGGTATGCATCTTCTCCTGAAGGAATAGTAGCTCTGATCAGCGTATTTGGTACATCTGGCTCTTCTGGTTTCTGAGGCTTTGGACGGAAGGTGCTTGTGCTCTGTCTTCTGCCTTCTTCCCCTTTGTTTAAACTGACAGTTCTCCTTGTCTGAACTGATTGGCCAAAACAAGTTCACAGGAATATCTGTGTCATGTTTTTAAACAGTATGATGAGATTGTTACCGATACAGTTACACGCTTAGACTTTGGCATTGTGAAAGGGGGATCTTATTTCTGTCTTTCGTTTTGTATCATATATGTATCTTGCCCTACACTTGATTACAAACTCAGTGTATTAAATAATCCAAAACTAACACAGAGAATAGCTAGATGACAAGAATGTCATCTATATATTTTTTTTGCTTGTTTTTTTGTTTTGTTGTGGATCTTGGAATTACATCCATAAGACATATTGATAATAATACTGGATCTGTGGAAAGCTCATTTGACTTTTGTATTCTGATTCCTGAGAACTTGCTCTAATTGATTCAGTGACAAAGTATAAGGCTTTTACATGAGGCTTTCATTTTGAAAGGTTTAGCAGATCTCTCACCAAACCTTACTAAAGTTAGTATTTTAAAAATGTATGTATCTAATATCTCTTATTTATCTTTCCAATGAAATCCCCAGATGTTCTCAGTGGCCTTTACTCCTACAAAAATAGGAACCTAATAACTGAGGACATAACTAGTTTCTAGCTTTAGATTTTATGTAAAACTGATTAGAAGAGCATGAACTGTGTGCTGTGCATACAGCAAAAAATAAATTACAAAAAATAGGTTTTAGTCTGAGCAGGTTTTGTAGTTTTGAGTAGAAAAGAGGGGAGGGAAAAGAAATAGCAAGAATTAATGCTCTTATTTGATCCGTGGTACATAATACTAAATTTCAGGTCTCTATTTGAATTGGTTTTCTAGATGTCTTATTGTATTTTTATTTTTTTAAAAAAGATAAATGACTCTGTGGAACACTTTACCTGCATATGTAGCAAAGCCTTTGTGAAGATTAAATTTTCCATATGGGCTCCCATTAAATTTCTTTATGTGTATTTAAAGAACAAAGAACTGCTAATCTCTGGAGTTACATGTGAAACAAACTGTTCTCTGTGGGGAAAAATTGTTTTTCCAAACAGACAATACCACAAATGAGATGCTAGATTAATCTTTCCAGCTATATACAAGGGTGTGTGTCTCCATTAATTACTTCCTGCCATATCATGTTGAAGTGGAAGGATAGAGAAGCATGATTCAAGTAATATGAATTACTGTGTAGTGCTAATTTATGAAGATTTCTGGGTTTTGCTTAAATCTTGCCAACGTTTTGCATAAATTCTACTTTTCTGTTATGTCATTTCCTCTTCCATCTTACAGTTTTAGCCTGAATAGGTTGGCAGCCATTTACTTAAATTTTGTGGCTGGCTTGATGAGAAAGCAATAAGCAAAAATAATTATTAATGCTCTGTGTTACAGCTAAGAATCTGGTGTGCTGCTGCAATTACTTGTTAAAGGCAACAATATTTCAAAGATGAAACTCGATACATGGTGTGTAGCGCAGTCTTCCTTTTATAAAAAGTTAGTTTGTTTCTTGAAGATTGAATAATAAGAATAATGCAGAACAGGTAGAGGGCTAAGAAGCAGACTTAGAAAGAATGAAGAAAAGTTTCTGCCTGTTGTATCACTGAATGGCTTTGGCCAAAGGAGTCTTCCAGGTGATCTAACTTAGAATCAAAAAAGAAGAGAAGAAAATATTTGTCTATTCTCTCATCAGCTTCTTTATAAGGCTTAAAGACGGCTTGAGTGCTTCCCCCCCTTCCCTTTTTCCTTTATGTAGAAGTTTTGGGGCTGTCTACACTGGAAGATTGAGAAGTGGCAAACTACATAAATGATAAAGTAACAAACAATGAGCTTGAAAGGATGGATGCCTAATCAGAATGATTTAATTATTTTAACTAGCATTTACTAAAGGGTTCTTTTCTCAAATATTTAAGGTTTAAGCACTCAGTTTAATGAGATCTCAGTATTAGACAAGAACAAAGTAGCTCAGCTACCATCTGCAGTTTTATGGTTATGGCTATGTCGCATATCGCTGTTTTTTCCTAACCCTATGAGGTGAAGACTTTAAAAATAATTATAGCAATAGATAGTACCTTATATGCTGCCTGTGCTTGTTTGCAGTCGTAAACCGATGTGGGTAACGACAGTGGGAAATTAAAGCTCAGTAACTGTCTCATAAAAAATGTCTTGCTCTTTTTTGTTCTCTTAGCCTCCTTAAATAGGAACGTGGCAAGGCTTGTTCCTTATGATCTGTAGGTGTGGATAAGAGCATTTTGCATGATATAATTGGGTTTTAGAGTTGCTGATCCAGTGTTGCAGTATGTGAAATACGCCTTTTTATTCATAGGATAGGGAAAGATTGGGGAGCTTAAATGTGGAAGGGGGGAATTTGCTGTATAAATGGCTAATGTTTGTAACCACGTACAGAATCGCGTAACGCTTTGTGTGCCACAGGACCTTGAAATCAGTAGCACGAACTGTTGGCAGAAGTCTCTGGTTACTGATTAACTTACAAAGACAAAAAAAGGGAAAGGTCAGAAGATAATGGTGAGAGTCCTTACGAGCGTTGTCTGAGACTATGGAAACGTGAATGCTGAGGTAAGGCCTGGAGAAGAGGGCACCGTGCCAGCTGTGTTTAAATAAGCCTGCTGTGCATTTAAAATACAAGTACTTGAAAGCATGATTAATTCTTCCCAGATTCATTGGGGTGAACTTGCTGTCATCTTCAGGCCCGCCGCAACAAAGAAGTTGCCGCGAGGTTAGGTTGGGAAGGGAACTTCTGAAATGCTGCGTAGGATGGTAATAGCTTGTGTGCATATTCTCCTCCTTTAACGAAAATCTTAGTCCTCAGTGATGGTGAATGGGTAAACTACCATAAATTTACCAAACGTGAGGATATGGGCAGAGCAGCTGTAAATCATACTGTCAGAATAGGACATAATGTCTGTACACTTGTGTTCATACCAGTTAACGTGATTTTTAACCCCTTCACAAACTGATGACCTGAACTGACCTGGGCATAGGCTATGCTATGATGATGATGATGAGCATCTTTTCAGGCATTGATAGGGGAAATTTATTCCATTTAATTGGAGATGATAGTTGACAGTTGGAAGATAATGATTGCGTTCTACCGAATATGAACTAATGAGCTAATATTTTTATTTTGGTGATCTTTGGATTTTTTTTCTTTTTTCTTAGTTTCTGATCCTGATAGCAGAAGGTGTTTATACTGCATTGAAAGAAGAGAGAGCTAACAAATTTGATTTTTTTTCCTAAATTTATCCAGATCTGCTAATTCAAAACCTGTTCCCCTGGGACTGAACTACTCAAGCAAATTTAGCAATGAAAATTTATCTATCATACTTTTGAGTAAAGGCCATTAAGGATTAATGGCTTGAGATTTTATAAAATATAAGAATAAATCAAACAACAGCTTTGAGTTTTTATGGATGTTATAGCCTAGTTGTAAGGTGAAGCGTTTGAGGCTTTGCAGTTTTTAAAAAGAAACTGCTGGGATGGTTTTCCTTTTATAGTAATTTCCTTCAGTTTCTAATCTAGAATCCTCTGCAAAGTGCCTAAATGTTTGAATAAATATTTACATAGGTGAGGTCATGTTGATATGCAAGTCTCAAATCTCCTTATAAATTCCACACCAGTGGCCTAAAATATAAGCCAAAATGATATATAGGAACATTTCTCTCATTTTGTTTAGTTTATCCAAGTTTTGATTCTTGGATATCATCTTACAGGGTTATGATTTTCACCCTACAAAACCACGCTTATTTGATTTTTAGGTCTACACTATATGCTCATTTGCTGTACAAAACTGTGACTTAAAAATTGATTAAAATGGTGTAAAAATATGTAATTGGAAGTAGGAACTCTTATCGCTGCCATTCACAGCTGTATCATTGGGTGTAGAATTGAGTCTTTTTCAATTTTTATAAAAATCAAAAAGTCAATTAATTTTAAATGTAGTCTGCCAGCTTAGCTTGAATCCGTGCTTCTGTGTTTGGGCACACAGGCAGCCAACTGATTGCTACTGGTTCAAATAAATCAATTTTGATTCTTAGATGCTTTCAGATTATGGAAGTCATTTAAGTTTCTCCGTGAACTTGAGTAACTCGGACTACTCCATGGGAAGTGTTCGTGTGCGTGCTCTTGCTGCGTGGTCGATGCCCAGCAGCTTATCCATCGCCGTAGATGGGGAGGATATTTCACAGCTACCAAACAGGAATGTTCAGACCGCAGTTTAGTTAGAGTGCCTGATGCTTTTTAACTCGATACCCTGCGGTTGCACTCCTGGGGCCGTGTCCTTAGATACGTAAGCAATCTCTAAAGATGGATCACGGCTCGGAAATGAGCAACATCTTAAATTGCTTAAAAATGTGCTGATTTGTGCTACTGATACTGCTTACCACACAACTTAGGCAATGAGGAGGACTTGTTAGCTAGTCCTGGTTAACCTGGTGTCCAGCCTGGGTGTATAATAAACAAATTTAAATACAGTTTGGGGGCAGTAGGCTTTTGATTGATTCCATTCTGCAGGTCAGGAATGTGGACATTTTTGTGTTTAATAGCGTGAGAGAAAGAAAGTTCGGATTCTCCTGTCATGTGGGGTTAGTTAAAACAGCAGATTGCTCTAGCTCTGTCTTGAGTGTCATGCTTTCAGTAGCTCTTTTGGACCAGAGTGGTGTTTCTCCTTCCTGTTGTTAGAGATCCAAATATTTATGGTGTAAATTGTTCCTTAAAACTGAGTTTTGGCTTCTGTTAGTTTTCACTTTTAAAACAATCGCCTGGCATAGGGATGCTTTGTTTTGCTGCTGTCTAATTTTTGCCAGTGGCTGCAATTCTCTACAGCAGTCTTGGCCCTGTAGGAAGGCCCCGTACTAGTTGTTGGGTTCCCACGCACTGGATCTGGCACCTCTAAATCTTCCCTTGCTCTCAGAACCCTTCAGCCCTGTCCCTCTTCATCTGGCCAGTCTAGAGTGCTTCCTCAGCACATATATATTGCCTTCACAGAAGCGAAACAAAGGGCAGTGCTGCACCTTTCCCCCATCCTCAGGAGCCTTTGAACATGCTGATCTCTTTGGAAATGGTCATGCGCAAGATCGGTCAAGTTTTGTGACCCAGAAAGGCAATCCAAAGGTAACTGGCACTAATGTTTCTTGGGTCTCGAGGTTCAGGACTTGCTCTTTGCTTTAAGCACAGCATAGATACTGATCTAGATCTAGAAAAAGGAACAAAATGCTTATATATTCCTTCTATAGTGCCCTTTGGTTTGAATCTATGCCCTTGAAAGGAGAGTTCCCAAAACTAATTTAAGGGCAGCAGCTGCTGTAATTATGCACAGAAAGTCATATGCCTTTAGTTCCACTTCTTCACCGTAGTATTTGTTAAAACCTTAAAGTTTAAGTGAACTCACCCACCCTTTGGACCCTACTGCCATCCTCCCTACTCCGTGCCCCAGAAAAGCAAGCCTCCTCACCTGCATGCCCACATCCCCTGCTGTCCAGGCAATTTTGTGACCATGCTTTTGTACCTGAGCATCCCATAACCCTTACACCTTCATCCATTCAGGGGATGCTCTACCTGAACAAGCTGTGCTCTGTTTGCCCATGCCAGCCCTTGGGTCTTTGCACCGGGTAGGTCCTTGCGTGTGCTGGGACCCAAGCAGACCCAAGGGGAGCTGTACAGCAGCGCTGGGGTGCTCAGACCGCATCTCGGGCAGGGTGCCAAAGACAAGCAGCAATATGAGCTGTTGCTGCTCATGCCGTGTGGCACATCGGTGCTGATTAAAATGATCTGCATGTTCCTAGCAGTGTGCGTGTGTGCCCCAGTTTGAAAACCTCTGTAACAAGTTCGGGAATGTATGCCCTGTGCCACCGTCTTCCGAAATAGGGATTAGGTATGAGTGAGGCTCTTTTTTCTTTAAAACAGCTTTTATAACTATCAGTTCCCTTTGGCTGCTGACTTCCCAGTCAGGTTCATGTTATCATCAATGGTCAGTGACTCTGTTACTAGATACCAGTCTACAGGCCAGTTTCTCTGGCTCATGGCCAGCCCAAGAGATCTTCCGTGTAAATGAAGATCATGAAGATTTAATAATCCTTTGTCTTTATTAGCCCTGAAGAGTTTCAGTTCACCGTGAAGGTAATAAGACAAAAAAGATGACAGATAAGGCGAGTCCGAAAGGAAGTTTCCATCCTGACAAAGATGTACATACAGACAGCTTGTGATGTCTGGGCCATTGTAAGTTGTATGCAGAATTAGTAATTGCAACAAGTTGGAGAATTTCTTTCTTTTGGGTTGTTTGTATGCTTTTACTCCTGTTGTTTAGCTAGTGTGAAACACTTCAGCTAGTGTTTTATTAAAGCAGTTTAAAACTTACTGCCAAATATAGAGATTTCATTTGAAAGCAGCATAGCTTTAAAAAAAGTAAATTTCATTGCAGTTTACAAGAAAAAATATTTGCAGATGCCAGAATACTAATAAATACTTGAGCCAGGGTAAGTAGGGGAGACTGGTGAGAGTTGTAAACTGTACTTTAAATAACTGCCCATTTATGCCATAAGGCCTGATCTTTAGATGGCAAAGCTGTTCCTGATCTGGTATGAGTGAACTATCTTGATTACATTCAAGAAATAAAAGAACAGAAAGTACTTCTTAAGACGGGGCTTTCAGGTCTAGAGTAATTTGCAGGCTATAAAATAATCTGAATGGAAAAAATCTACCTTTCTTTCTACTCTTGTAGAAAAGTTATTCCAGGAAAGTAGCTGTTGGGTGGTTAGGTATGGCACTGAGCTGGGACAGGGGCTTGGGCTCCAGGGAGGGCAGGGTCCGAGTTGCCGAGTGATAGAGCAAAGCAGACAAGGGGAGAGGAAGAAGCATCGGTCTTCGGTTGGGTGCCATAGTGAACTTCTGAGAGCTGCGTGGCAGCACAGAATACCAATCCTACCACTGCTGATACAAATTGATTATGATGCTGAAACATTGCCGGCTCTCATCATCTCCGACCTTGTCTGATTCACAGCTGTGCAAGCAGCTGACATCTCCAGCCAGACAATCAAAGTACGTGTTTTAACTGCTAAGCCACAATGCAATTATCCATAGCACGTCATGCCGGCAAACCTCAAAGCTCCCTGGAGAAATGAACATTTATTTGCATTTACTTTCAGTGCTAAAATGTTATCCTTTGCAAATTTTCTCATTGTCATAAATGTTGAAAAGGCTTTTTTTTTTTTCCCAAAATCCCCTTCAGGGGTAAACATTTGATTTTATTAAGTTCTCTTATAATAGCTGAAACTGTCATACAGTACTGCTTTCAATCAATATGCTTTTTAATGTAATAAATGTCTTTACTTTTTCATTCTCTACCAGACAGAAAACTGCTGGAGGGCATGAAACATTTCTTCTGATAAGTGAAAGTGCACGGCCCATAATATAGTTCTCTGGTGTGCCACGGCTCGCTTGCACTTCTTTAAACTTGCATTTTAAATGGGAACATGATTTATTTGCAGGTAGTCTATGCGTGGACTGCACCACAGAGCTGCCTAAACTTTCCCTGAAATGTATGTTTCCTCCAAACACACACTGAAGCTGATGTATTGAAATATCTGATTGTGATCAGCATTAAATAAAATGTCTATCCAAGGCTGTGTGCTTCAGGAATGGAAACTTAGTGTGCGAGTAGGAGGAATGAGAGGATGAAACACGCTTGTCTCCTTAGTTTTCTTAATGTTTATACCCCTGAGCTTTCATCTACTTCCCTGCATTTGAGAGTGAATGTGTTTTTTTCTAATTTTTCTAGTCTTTTTTTATTTACTACTTAAGTCTTTTTAGAGATGTATAGGACACTATGAAGGTTGTAGAAGGTGCTTTTAATGTGTTTTTTTTTTTTAATCTGACATATATGCGATGTGATTACAGTGGGTTTATTTCTGAGAAGCAGGGAAGTTGGACAAGAGTCTGGATGACCCCACTGAACAAAACTAATATATTCATTAGATATTTACTCCTGATCATCCTAAGTTTGGCCCTTTGTTGGTATGGAAGAAAAGGGAAATCACACAGGGAGAAGTAGGAAAATAACTACAGAGTGGATAAAAACAGTCTCTAGCTCACAAGGAGGAGAGAAGCAGCAATACTGGGAAGGAGACAATCTCATTTCCCCAAAGTGGCGTTAACTGGGAGACGCCAAACTGACCGAAGTCATATGTAGGATTACAGTACATGTAGATGGTTGTGTTATAACTCATGTTCTCCTATAATTGAGATTAAGCAAGATTTTGTTGTGAAAGGCCTGTGATAATGATCACCTGCTACTGGGATCATGATACTCAGCACACCTGATCACAGCTGCTGATGTGAGGATTAAGCCCACTTGTCTGTGGGTGGGATGCTGCTGGGATTACCACTGGAGAGTGGTGAAGGTGAGTGGCCTCGCACTGAACCGTGACAAGAAAAATAAATTTTTACTAACTGCTTGGAAAAAAGCTGTTGCTACCTTTTCTGGCCATGCAATTGAAAGCATCCAGCGTTCTTACTGGAATAACAGGGCTCAGGGACTCCAATGCAGGAAGGGGATGAGGGAGACAAGAAGTGGAGCTTGGGACTTGAAGACAAGACCATGAGTAGAGGAGAAAAGGGTGAATAGTGTGTGTTTCTGCATCATAGCTTGCCTTAATTTTAGATGGCTGTCAGACTCGTGGTATTTAATAACAAACTGTCCTAGAAGATCACCAGGCAGCCATAGGAAAACTACTATCAGTTTCAATGTACCACTGCTTATACACTGCCTGAGATCCAAAACCCAAGAGATGTATACACAGTTATTTCTGTGGTTTAGGATTAATGCTGTTTTCTCTCTCTCTGTGCGTGTTTGAGAGAAACAGAGAGCATGAGCGTGCATTTTGGCAGCATTTCTTTATGGCTCTTGAAAGAGCACTGGCAGTTTTGTAACTCTGGATGCTCTGAAAACTAAACTTTGCCCTCTTTGTTTCTACTGATGGGCACTGGTTTGCTGGCATGTATCGACAGTCCTTATTGCTCAGGACTTAGAGAACAAAATGTAGGACCAGCTGCCGGTTTCATAGTGCCAGTTGGCACCGACATGTCAGAGAAGAGCTCCAACCAGCCCCTCTTCTTGCTTATGTTTCATGCATAAATAGTAATGTGAGGTGCTACATTAATTTACAAAGAGATTGATATGACAGACTTTCTCATTTTGCAAAATGTTGTATGCTTTCATATAAAATACATCACGTAAGTTTGACTTTTTTTGAAAAGGGACTTGCCTTACAACTTCTGTTACAGTAGCAGTTTTGGAAGGCAAAGCAGAGTGATTGAATTCTCTGTGGATGAATGTTGCATAAAAGATTTGTAATCTTTGGCAATTAGAAAATTGTTCCTGAGGTTAATGGTGATATTATTTTTAACTTTGAGGGCAGGAGCAATCTCCTGCCTCCGGGACAGAATTATTTCAATCAGTGCTTTAAATAAGCATTTTCTGTGATGGTTTAAATTGACAATCATTTAAATCATCAACCTGAATTCTTTTTTTGCTTTAGTATTTATTTTAGCAATTATGTATCCTGATATACAGATTCACATAATTTTTATTTTGTATTGTTTCTGAAAAGGAGAATGGTATTTACTATAAATTTTTTCTTTGGTGAGATTTTTTTTTTCCCCCCTGTTCTTGTGTGGATATCGTAACTGTAAATAAAAACAGAACAAAAAACTAAATAAGAAGCCAAATAATGTATCTACGTTAGTTAGAAGTTATTGAATGATTTGCATCTAGAACTAATTGTACGCAACATTTTAAGCCCCTGGAGGGTGAATTGATTTGAGAGACACTTCTGGGACTTGCAAGGTCAGTTTTGTGATGGAGGTCCTCTTATCAAGCATCTCCTCCTGAGACCTGGACTCGGTGGCCGGATTGTCCGTGATGAGGTCAGGTACCGTCTCCTCAGTTCTAACTTGAATTAGAGCAGGACAGACAAGAATGGGAGGTAATTCTACCTGATCAAGCTAACCTACCACCTCTTCAAAGAGAATGATGATAAGATAATCAATAATTTCAAAAAGCCCACATTTTTTCCTGCTTAGGAGAACCTGCTATCCTGTTAGGTATTCTTTGCTAGAGTATTGGTGTCCTCATCTAAATCTGCTCAAAGGCTCTGTCCTAGTGGCTCTGGTGGGAGGTGGTGCCTTGATGTTACCAGTTCAGTAACCCTATTTATTTCTCTTCAACCTTCAGAGGCAAATATGTGCTGTTTCTAATCTAGTATTTTAATTAGTTATCTTATTAAGGTGATAGATGATATTCTCAGGCTTTGAGATATAAATTTTCTTAATAGTTTTATTTTTAAATGACGTGGTTTTTTAAAAAAGCAACTTTTATCTAACTTCTCTGCCTTCTTGTAAAGAAGAGTGCTAGTCTGCCTGATAGCATCGTGTAGCAGCTCAAGACGGTAGCTGCGTACTGGTTCATGTTGCAGGTCTGCATGTGATGACTAGAAAAATACTCTGATTAGAGTGTCTCTTGGGATGTGTTGGGTTTTGCACTCCACACTTTTAAGTTGCATGAGCTGGAGTTTGTATATTCTAAAGTGTTCATGTAAACTTTCAAGCCTGGCAATTGAGATAGCTGCTTCTAATAAACTATAAACGTTATGATGCTATGGCAGAAGAGCCAAAAGAAAGTGTAACCAGCTGCATATTGGAATTAGCTGTTTCAAATGTAGGTTTTAAAAGCTTTTTTGGCATGCGAGTTGTGCCTCTCTTATTAAGGAAAAACCTGACTGTGAAGGAAAATGAAAATCATGTTGATGAATAATATGAAAGGCTGTAACCTCAAACCTATTATAGTGAAGAGAGATATTTTTACTGGAATGTTTTGTTACTGAGTTTCCCAGCACTCCCAATTGATAGGAAAGCTAAACACAATTTCAGTGACAAACACCGTTTAACTGAGATTTTTCATTTTATATACAAATTGAAAACTTAGCATTTTGTCTGTCACAGTGGCTTTAAGTCGACCTCACTGTGCTTCTGATTCAAAATATTTCAAAAGTGTCACGAAAACATATTATACCTCTGTGAACAGGTGTTTTCAGATCATTTTACAGGCTTAAATTTCTGCTTATGTCCCTTGGCTGCTCTGATACAAGTCAGGAACACAACTGAAAATAGAACTTTATACTCCCCCTCTCCTTCTCTCCCAGGTGCAACTGCTCCTTTTTTCTCTCCAGCAGACACCGACATCATTAACTGTGTGCCTTCCGTTAGTTAATGTAACACCATCACCCACCTGCTGGGTTTTGCAGTCTTCAGTTTCTTTTCTGAATGTGGTTATCAAGAAAGTAATGGCATCTAAGACCCAGCAGCATCAATGCTTATTTCACATCAGTACCGTGGATCTTAGTGGTCGTCTTTCGTGACAAAATAATGTTACTGACGTGTGGCTGTCACTGCGAGAAACGCTGATTTGAACCTGGGGCAAGCGCTGTGCTACTGTTTGTCACGTTTTGAATGAGTTCTTTCAGCATTTCGTTGTGAAACAGAATTTTTGGTTTAAAAAGTGATCTAAATAGCAAGGCATGAGTGTGAGAAGATGGCCAGCTCTTAGACATAGCTGGTCACTGACCAGCTCTGTTGGACGTGACAAGGGTGAGGAGCACAGCTTGGCTTCTCGTTAAGTGAACTCCCAGTCCTGGTGGCTGATTTGATAGCTGAAACTCGCTGTGGATGTCATGAACTCATCACGCGCGTGACCTGTGAGTCTGGCACTTCATCAGTCATTTCTGGAGCTGCTAGGGGTTTGCCTGGCAGTTTCAGGAGATCCAAGCACATAACCATTTAACTGAAGTAACCCCCAGAGCTTCCAGCCCATATCTGCTGTGTTAGAGGAGAAGCTGAACTTAATCTTTGTGCTCACCTGCTTCTCTGGAAGGGGGACTTGGTGTTCCCTTTCTTTGCCAACAAGGGTTTTTCTGTGTAGGGAGCTAATGGCAAGACTTGAAAACTTGGCATAATTTGTCCTCTCTTGAGCAACATAAAGGAGAGTCACTGCAAGCAATCTATTGCTTGCAGTTTAACTGCTGCAGGTGTTGCAGTGTGGGTTCCTGAGGCAGTACTCCCTCTTCTCTCTAATTTTCTGGTGTTGAGAGTTAAATAAATGCCCTGGAAGACTAAAATCTTCTGGAAGTTTTTGATCCAGGAGACCAACTTCTAAGAGGCTGGGATGTGAACACAGCAGCAATATGGAGGCTGGAAGTGAGTATGGGTAGAGTGTTTTCTGATTTAAATAAGGAAAGAAAGATTAAATTGGGGAATATAATGCCCCAGAAGATCTAGTTAAGTGTTTTTGGTTTTGACTTTCAAAGTTACGTTAATAAAACATTTAAGACCGCCCAATCCTTCTTGAATTAAAGTGCTGTATCACAAGAAAATCACCTTTCAAGGTGAAGAGGGAATGAGTTGGGAACAATAAAAGGAAATTAAATGAATTAAAATGGGAGCGGGGTGTCTGTGTTTCACCATGCCTCTGTTTAGCCACATGAGGAGAGGAAATCAAATGAACCAAATGAAGAAAGTGCCTGTATACCCCACCTGAACAGGGATCTTACTATTGCCTAAAGCTTGTAGCTTGGACAACTCCACACCACTGGAAAGAACCTACAGGCATTATTTTTGTGCAGCAAGAATTAGTGAGATACTAAAAAAAAAAAAAAAGAGAGAGCAAGATGATGAGTGCTCAAAAGGAGCAAATATGTAAATATTTTGTAGGGAGAAGTAATTAGTGGTAGGAATGAGCTAATGCCCAGGCCCTGAGCTGCCAGAGAATCTAGATTCCCCAAAACCAGTTTCAAAATGCATCACCAGTTCATTCTCTACTTCAATTGTTAAGCCATAATACCCAAGAACTTACTCAAATATCAGAGTTCAAGAGCCTGTCGTGAAACTGTCTTTATAGGAAGAAAATGAGTAAAACACTCCAGGAAAGCTTTTTTTACTAATGTATCTCTGCAGATGCCCGTGGCCTGGGGAGCACAGTTCCCATCACTGTACTTCAGGAGTTTGTGCGAGCACCTCTTTGCCTCCAGATTTTGAAAGCTCTGGCCCCAGATTCACGCAGGCATACACGGGGGCACAGACACCTGGAGGGAACCCTAGCAGTGGTGTAGCACTGGCAGCGCTCCATAACTGCTCTGCAGTTTTTCTCTAACTCTCTAGTTATGGTGCTCTAGGTTGATAAATTAGAGAAGGATCTGGGCTGCTTTAGGAGTTATCAGTGTTCCCTGCACTTCAGTAGGAGATACGAGGCCAATGTTGCCTTGACCTGTCCCTGTTGTGTGACCTTACAATTTCAAATGTGATAATTTTCAGTATTTGAGACCGTTTGAACCACTTGGAATTACTAAACGTGTTAATGATCTCTTATTTGCATAAACTTGAAAAGAGCAGAGCTATTTTAAATTACAGTTGAATTCCAAAGCGACCAAAATAAGGATGGGCTTAACTGCCTGGTGCATACCTCGCATACCTGTCGGGTACCTGGTGATTGTGGGACATGTACCTGAAAGGGGAGGCATAAGTGCAGGCTTTCTTATCCCTGTCTTCCTCTTCCATTAGCAGAACTGATAGCATTATGGGACACTATTTACAGCATAAAAAGAGCTTGACGACTTAGTTTGTCAAAGAATGGAAACTGAAGATCTCATCAGTCCAAAGTGAGATTTGAGGGAAAGTTTAAAAAAATAGAAGTGAAACAAGCCGGGTCTTTTCCCTTCCTTTATACAGAAAATCAAAATCAATTAATTTGTTTCTTGACTCATTCCGGTAAAGATAAGAATATCTGTTCCAGCTTGAAAACAAAGGTTGAAACAAGGATCAAGAGGGACCCATATACTGAACTGACTTGTGGAAGTTGGCTTTGTTGTGCACTTGTGTGTGTGTAATAATCGTGGACACCACTGCTCCTGCAGCTGGATAGCTCTTTCTCGAGGACCTCCTAATGAAAGCCACCACCAGCCCAGACAGAAGCAGTGACACGAAAATATCTGTGTGTGTGGAAGCAGCTGTGAAGAGAAGTTTCTGAGTTTTCTTAGGTATTCATCAGCCTCTCTTGTTTTCAGTTGTATTGTTTCCAAAGCTCTTAGTAGAAGAGCTATTTGTTGTTTGGGGCAAAAGCGAAAAAGGAAAGATGGCTACTCTGTGAGCAAGATGCACAGGCTCTTAATATATTTCTGTGCACTTCATAATATCTGCTATTCCCATGCTGGACTGAGAGGTGATATAAGAGTACAATTGCAAAGTCTTGGGTATCAGTATCTCTCTTGTAATTGCAGTGCACCTTGGTAACCTACTTCAAGATTTGCAGAGAGCCAACTCCTGCTTTGCCTTGTGAATTCTTAATCAGGAAGAAGAGCACCTTGTACAGAAGCCTGAGGCTATAGTGGATTTAACACTCATTTTAAATGTTTCTTAAGAGGAGGAGAAATATTGCAATAGAATGCACAATTGTCTCAGGTTATGATAGTTTGGAGACTAAAGCGTGCTTGTACCACTGTCACCGCTGTGACTGTGGGACGTGCAAGCTTGTTTGAAGTCGCTTGAGTACCATGACTTGTGTAGCTGTTGCAGCACTCTTTGAGACTGAATAAAGATGTGTAAAGTTAGCCTGTGTGGGTCGCCATCTTACAACAGCCACATGCTAGCAATATGCAAAGAAGCTATTTAAAATTATCACTTCGGCACAGTAGTATAGATTATCTTCAGTATAAATATATCTTCTGCTGTCTCCACCAGACCTACTTAATTCCTCTTCATCTTTCCCAGCAACAAAGTTGAAATGTTTAACTGCTTAAATGAAATATTTGTTAGCTATTGTGGGAGTTAATACTTGGTATTTGTGCATGAAACCAGATCGTTGTTCATTAGGATGAAATTGAGATTTCTAGCTAGTAAGAGAAGACAAAAATGCTATTTCAGATTCTGCTATGTGAGAGAATTTAGTACTCATTACTCATTCTATGGATACTAGGTTTTGTTATTTTATATACAGCTTTTTAAGTACAGACTTTAAATCCTCATATCCTGTCTTGAAAACTGAATTCCAATCTGAACTTGACAATCTGGATTTAGATGGTTTTGAAACATGAATAGGGAAGCTTGCAAAGCACTATCCAGCACTATATCTGGATTTCATCAGAGTTAGTAATGCTTGTTTTTTCTGGACAAGAAATTTGCATACATACTCATCTAATGAATCAAGCGTAGGGAGAAACATTCTGCGTGTTTGGTCATAGTGCGTACGTAAACAGTAGGAGGTCAGACTCCAAAATGTTGCTGTTCCTTTTAAGTTGAAAGCAGATAATAACCATAAAGGTTTCACACCCTGAAAGTATATTTAATAGAGGTTTATTAACAGCTAAGAGAGGTCTTATTTAAAATGAAATCTGTTATTACATGGGTATAGATCAGTGACATTTTGCTTTCGTTGCTCTGACTGTAGGAAGGAGATGGTTAGCCTGTAATCCTTGCTGTGCCAATGCAGACTGGATTTAATGAAGGAGGTGATTAGAGAGTTTGTTGGAGTAACTTTTTGCTCCCACTTCATAAAGGTTGCTTAAAACTGTCCTAAAAGTGAAGTTCATAAATTTTTTAAATTGTCCATACAGTAAAAATTGTAGATTTATGTTGGCTGAATAATTCATCGCTCCCTGGTTATAATCCTGATGCAACTGCTGCCTTTCCCACTGCAGATTAAAGTTCTCAAGACTTCTTAGTTGCAAGGCATTCATCTAGGTGAAATGAAAACAGAAGTTTGAGACCAAAAAAGAAACTATTTAGTGTGTGCAAGTATGTAAGGAAAGAGATGAGGAAGAGCAAAAAGGGGATAAGAACTGCAGCATTGTGCAGCTGTATCAAATTCATTTCTGCTTTTTGTTAGGATGTCCACGACTAGTAGCCTGTCCTCTCGTGATTCTCCCAGATGGTGTTTTCAGTCCTTGTTTGGCTGACAGAAGATGACTGGAATGACAACCATTTATTATGTCAGGGGAACACCTTGGGTGGACAGCGGTCTTGCTCTGCGGGAACTGGTTCAAAGATTGTTGAACTAATGTGTGCTAATATAGGAAAACAGAGGCCATGAAATGCGTGTGAAGTATGAGAGAGAACCCAATTAACAAAGTTTTCTTCCATCTTAAAGAAAAGGTGGAGATTTCTTTAGCAAAAAGATAAGAATACTTGAAGGAAACATTGTGATATTTCACCAACTGAAAAAGAGCAAGAGGTCTCACTGAAAATTTGTTATTTGAAGGCTACAGCTGCTCATTGACAAAACTTATCAGAGCCAAATGTTGGGAATGGAGAAGTCAAGATAGACCATCTAGAAGATGAAGAAGAATCAGGTCTCTATTAGTCAAGAGGACCTTGAAGATTTGTTATTTTAAATTGTTCCAAGTGGAAAAAATAGGAAACATTTTTTTAGTACCTCTGTAAAGCTGTGTTAGCATGTCGGAGGTTGAGCATTTGCTGTGTATACTGTATCTGCCATTGAAATGGAGCAGTGGTATACAAAACCTGGTTTCACTAATTCTTTCATTGTGGAAACCACATTTTGCTTTCAAAATATTTTGAGTATCTATTGTAAACATGATTCTTCAAAATAATTTTTGTATTTATTACTGGATTTATTAGTCCCATCTTAAATGAATCCCATCTTAATATATGACTTCTTTTTAGAGAAATAATACAGTTTTAAGCTCTGGATATAGACATACTCATGCTCTGTGATTATTTGATCTTCTTCAATCCTGTAATGCTTTAGTCTGGTTTTGAGGTAATGACCATCCCGTGGTAAATACTGATTGCAGTGGTGTTCTCCAGAGTTCAGTGCACATTCTCTTTTTGAAAAGTTGAGTTTGAAAAACTGACTTTGAATTCTTTACATATTGAGGGGAGGTAGAAAAGAAGAGAAACTTTTGCCGTATTATAAAGGCTGTTAATCTCTAATAACTACAGCTTTTCAGTCCGAATTTGATTCTTATTTACTGTGCCAAAAACATATGATGATTATTTTTTTGAATTTCTGAACTACTCTCCAGAAGTCGTGCAGTAGTGTACTTCTGATTGGAAGACTTTTCTCTGCTGAAGATGAGACTGTTTCTTTAATTTATCAACTGAGCAGCTGTGTTGCAAGTAAATATCTAAGAGACATGGAAATATACTTTTTGGGAATGACCATTACAGCTGTGATGCAAACTGAAGGACACTAGCAGAGCAAGTCTGTCTGGGAAAAGAAATGGAAATAGTTTGAATTAATCTTATTTTTCTCATTGAAGCAAAAACAGAAGTTGAAACAGAACTCATCTGTAATTTGACAGTATTTTGACTGGACACAAGCAGTTTTCTTCTGTGCTCAGCAGTTCAATAAAGGAGAAAAAATAACAGTCTTGCTATTCCAATAGATGTCAAAATATTGTTCGTAGCTACAACAGAGAAAAAGGAACTGGTAAGTGTCATATAATTACTTCCAATTATCTAATTTGTCCTGTGACACAAACACCTATTTGTTTGCAAAATCTATTGGGTGACCGAGTAGGAAAAAGACGTTTCAAAATAGAGGTCAAATGCTGAAGTTCATGATGTTATAAAAAGACTTTTGCACATGGAAAATCTCCAGTCACTGGGCAGAGCTGGCAGGGAGTTGATAAGTCTTTGCAGGAGTGGTCACTGCTATGAATTCCCCCACTGTGAAGTTACTCTGGCCTCCCAGTACCACACCAACTTCCAAACACCTAGAATTTTTTTCATGCATACTTTTTCATTTGAATATTTTCCAGTTCGAGATGTTCTTTAGCTATGTAAGATGTCTGTAGCAGGATGTGTCTCGGATGCGGTCTGTTGCTAGCCGCTCTTGCCTGTCTGAGTTAATGTGATGTTATTCCCCATCTGCTTTTTGCTTTCTCCTACATAAAAAAGTTTGCACTGAAGTGTACAGCCCTCATCTTCTGTTTGTAATTGGGAGAAAATATATTCCCATTGTGTAGGAACACTTAACTCCCTACAGTGTCTTGAATATGTGATGACATGTTCAAGCGGTGGTCAAGAGTAAGTGCTCCCTTGGACTGCAAGAAAGAAAATCTTCTCTCTTTGTGATGCATTAAGATCCAGTTGGTACTCTTAAATATACATGAAATTAAATATATATTTCTGCCAAGGCACGATTTTATATATATAAATAAATGTTTTCCAAGAAATGGTCCTTGCTTGGTCTTATCAGAAAGGCCACAATTATTTTACCACGAATGGCACCAGTAAATGCAACCTAATTCTTTCTCCGTGACAAAGCCCGTGTGCCTACAATAATCCTTCTCCTGCTGTTCAGTTAGAGATGCAGTGTCTGGAGAAGAGGCAGCATACTAACTAGATGCTGATTAAATGTCTAAGTGTTAGTAGAAATTTATTTATTAGTCAGCTTTCTTAGGTCATATGTGTTTTGATTTAGTCTGCTAGTCAGTAGGACGAGGAATCTATGTTGGATACATGTATTCGTACACAAACACGTGTGCACACGCACTTGCTCAAAAGTGAAGTCCTAGTCTTTAAATGCGGAAATAAAAATCCTCAGTGTGATATTGGGCACAAAATGTTTGCCTAAGACTTAACACAGCAAAAATTGGCAATAGTTCATTTAGATTTCATGCTAAGCTCAGGTGTCATTGTGGCAAGAATGAAATACAGGGAAGTCCAAAATGCAAACTGCTATTCCACTGAAGCCTGGAGGGCAACAAAAAGTTTAAAGAGGCACAATGGGAGATTTGCTTTGATTTAGCAGTTCTTGGCCCCGTCAACAAGTTGCTAGTAAACCGAATCGCACTCTGGGAATGAAAGCTTTGTGAAAATGTTATTTTAACAGGTGCACTTAAAATGTTTAACAGGTTCTGATTAGTCCTATGGATTGGGGGATTTTTTTTAAGAAAACCTGAGGAAATGGTTTCAAGAGTGATGTATTTCTGGCTGATCAAAAAATCCGCACTAGGCTGTTAGCCTTTTAGAGATGCAGATGTGGAAAACAGGCAGATGGGGTAGCAAGCAGCATGAGAGAGCAGTGCCAGCGTCGTGAAGAGGTATCTCAGAGTCCTTTGCCTTTCAGGTAGTCCTGGTGTTCTCTGCCTTTGAGAAACATCTGCAGCAGGGATGCTTTTATACTAGTAGAAAGAAAAAGGTCCTAATAATTTGGAATTTTTGTGTTAAAACATTTGTCTGAAATCTTTAGAAAACCTTTAATAGGGTAAATACATGGATTTTGGTGGCTCTTTTAGTGGAGTATGTTGTACCTTCTTTAAAAAGAAGAAGAAAAAACAGTTACGGTAGAACACTTCAGTTACTGGACGCGGTGTAAAAAGCACTAATCTGCAGTGAGTAATACTGTCTAATGTTAGACCAGGTATCATCGGGAAATTTGCTGTATGTATAGCTTCCTGCTTTGGATTTAGAGTCACGGAGTAGGTTTCTTTCCAAGCTCATCAAAAATAGCTCTAACCAGTCTTCCACAGACTGTAGCCTGTATTTTCTGAAGGCTTATCTATATGCAGAGGTTCCGGTAGATTGACATTTAATTTGTTTGCACTTCATTACTTTGCATCAACATACAGATCTTAAAAATCCTCTCGCATAGGGTGTCCTGTTGCACCCTGCGTCTACCTACCCTTTTCACTGGCATAGCTGCCTTCTGCCTACCCTACTTATTTTCTTCTTTTTCTGGACACTCGAAACACTGCAGTTAAAAGTTTTCTGTCTCACTGTTAGATTAACTCTCCGTGGACTTTGCTTCCTCCACAGCTTCACTGTGCTAAAAAAAAAAGGGGGGGCATTCCTAATTCCACAGTCCCCCCCCGGGTACTGTCCTAATAAAAACCCAGCACCTTGTCAGCCGACCGAGTTGAAATGAGGTTGTTTTTTGCAGCTAGGTTGGCGATACCTCTCTAAGCCAAAAGGTGTGTGTTTTTGTGGGGTTTGCTTTTGTTGTTTATAGCCTGCTGTATCATAGTAAACAAACAAGCAAGCAAAATAAAACCCTGCGGAGCTTCTCCACTGAGATGAGAGTACCTTTTCTAACAAGGTGTCTGTTCTATCCAGTGAAATTAGCTAAAGCCAACCAACTAGTTCAAAGCTACACACCGGTGCTCGTCAAGACCTGACCCCAGGTGAGCGCAGGTGGTGCAAGGGAGCATGTTACTGGGGCTCCACCAGTTGCAGCTTCTCTCCTCGGTCACAGCACCCAGCTGTGCTTGTGCTCACAGCTGCTCTGCTCTAAAGTAAAAAATACATTAATTTATTCCAGCAGGATGACTGAGACTACAGAGGTGTTTTTTACTTCTCGCCGAGGTGCACGTATCGCAGCTCATCTGCGAAACAGTAAGTTCCTTAGCAGAAGTAACCAGGATGTGGGTTCGGGGTGTCAAGCTGATCTGAAAGAGGCCATTTCCCCTCGCTGCTGCCCTGACCTTGCTTTCCTCCTGCCCTGACACTTCACTGACTGTCAAGAGCTGCTTCAGTAAGATAAATTGGCAGAAGCTGTTTTTTTCCTGCTGGTATCTACAGGCATGAGCTAACCCCAGAGCCAGTGGGAAGGGAGGAGAGAGGATGTGGGGCAGGGACCACTGCTTAGCTGGGTTTCAATGCACAAATGTTGTAGTTTCAGGCACTTGTTTTTCTGTGTAAACATGACATAAAGAACCTGTTTTTCCCTGCAAGGGCAGTGCCTCAGGTTAGGCTCCTTGGAGCAATTGTCAAGTATTTCTGTGGCTCGCTCTCTGCTGTTTCCTACCCCCCAATCTTTCTGTGTAGTTTTTACACCTGTATCTCATTAGAAATATTTTTCCTATTCCTTTTCAAACTCTTCACTGCCTCCGAAGATTAGCTTAGCTCCTACGGCCTTGGTGTCACAAGTATTCACTGCTGACCGCTTGCTGTATTCTTTTTTTTTTTTTTTCTTTGTGTGTTTGGTTTTGGATATTAAACTACTTGTGGTTTTGAGTCAGGCTGAGAAGCTATGGGAGAAGTAATTGATTCTTTAGAAATGTTACAGAGGTGTGGGAGACTAGCAGTGCTGCTTTTCTGCGTGGTGGTTTTTTTTTTTAAACTACAAGCAACAGAAGCCAGCCATAGTTCATGTCTTGTGAAAGAATATATTTTGTGGGAAGAAGGCAGGCGAGGTAATTAAGGTGGTGTTTGAGTGCATGGGTTTGCATGTGCATCCATTGTGCTGGGGTACAATGAATTACTTGTCTCTGATATGATAAACTGTTATTGCAGATTTAAAAGTGCTTCATAATGCACGAGGCATAGTAGAGACAGAACAAATCTCCCCAAAGGCTATATTAATATTCATTACAGAGTTAACAGCATTACAACGCTCCAAAACAGACATAATATATAGCAAAGAAACTTTGTGGGGGTTGAATCTGAGGACTCTCTGATCTAAAAGTAGCTGCTGCACTTTTGGAGCTGAAGAATCTTGGCAGCACGAGTAACAGCGCTTCTCTCCTTCCAGCCATTAAAAGGCAAGTAAAATATAGCATTGCAAAGCCTTTATATTTTGAGCTCCAGAAATTCAGTTGCAAAAGATACACAGGTCTCCTGGCACTGACTCTAGGCAACCTGTCATGAAGCCCATAGAAACTCAAGTGATGTGCCATAACCTGGCAGTTCTGGGGTCTCTTAAAACCGGCTTGCAGAACATCTTCTCTGTAAAATACCTCCCTCGATGTGTGCGTGTCTCCCGTATTAAACTAAATCTTACATACCGAAACCACTGCTGTGGTTAAAAGAAAGCTGTTCTCTGTTTATGCATCTCTGAATTTGTGCAGCATTCTTAATGTTAACAAAAGTTTTATCCTTAGCAATGGTCTTGTGAAGTAAGCAGTAGCCTTTTACAGACAGAAGGTGGCTAAAATGGAGCAACGTGTTCCTAGAAAAACTGTGTCACTAGAAGAGAAAAGAAACTGTCTCCACACCAGTGGTTGGAATAGGAGTTACTGGGGATAAACGAGCTCCACACAGCAGAGGATGAGGGAGCGTAGGTGGTGTTTCGTCTGTGCCAGGCCATTAGATATCTGGTTCAGCTCTAAAGCGGGGTGATGGTGATAAACTCCCAAATAATCAATAAATAAAATTGTGCCATATTATTCCATCATTTTTACATGATCTGGTTGCAAAATGCATAGTATCCCACACTGTATGTAGGTCTTACTCCTTTTTTTGTTTACCTGACTGTGATACTGCTATAAATTTCATTAGGTGTTGAAGCTAGACCTGAGGTGCTGCCTTCATTTGAGCCAATGCTTAACATATCAGTAAATTTCAGTCTTACTGAAATGACTGTTATTATATTTGTTTAGTAAGGTAGCTTTTGTTCTCTTGCCCTCGTTGACTGCATTTCACAGATTCTCAGTATTATGGTTTATTTTCATTTTGTAATTGAAAATGTGCGCGATTCCAAATGGGCTTTCATGCATCTTGACCTCTTTGGCATCATCTCAGCCATATTTATTAATTTTTAATTCCTTTAATGTAAAAGTAGGCGTTCCATTTGATGTTTGCTTTGTGTTGTCTCTTCGGTATAGCAAAATTAGAGAGAAAAGTCAGAGATTATCTAATAATAGCTGTAAGTTTTATACATAAGGTCTTAAACACTGCATTTTCTTGCAGTAATAAAGGTGGGTTAATTAGTTTCACTCCTCTATGGCAAAGGGAACTGAGTGGTAGGTGGCAATCAGCTCTGATCTGATGGCTTTCAGACCCAAGGGACTAAAGCTATTCAATGATTGGTTTGGGGTTTGTTTGGTTTTGAAGTGAGTAATTGTCTAGGCTGGGTCTTTGTAAGGTTATTTTTGTCTGTTGAAGTATGGTTAATACAGTCTGTCTCTTTAGTGGAATCAGTCTGCGTTACATGGATGAGCAACTGTAGTTTAGTAACTGATACTAAATATTTCTGATTGCTTCAGAACTATGACTAAGATCAGGCAGAGCAAAATAAAAGGGAAATAATTAAAATTTTCAAAATACAAAAAAGAAAAAAGACAGTCAATGCATTTAAGATTATACTATTTGTAAATTATATGGCACTTCCATGGAGAAAATACAGGCTGTTCTTAATTTGTGCTTTAATAATGTTTTTAAATGGAAGATTAAAAAAAAATAAGTTCAGAAACGAGCTGAAGAGGAACAATGTTTGCAAATTACTTTTAAAATACTATTTGCTGTAGTGTAAGAAGAGTGTTCATCTTCCTGTCTGCTAGTGGTGATGAGGGTTCAAATCGCAGAGGTCATGACGATAGGAGAAATTTCCCTCTTTTGTTGACGGCCTCAGACTGTTGTTAGCGACATCCCAGAGCAACGGTGTTTGGTTCAAGGTTAAGATTTGCGTCTTCGTAAAAGTGCTTCCCTATTTGGCAGTGTCAGTTCAAAAATTCAGCCAGGAAAATAAATGCTTCACATCTAACAAGCTCACTTGAAAATCATCATGAGTTACATAAATAATATTGTTTTAAATTTTTCCTCCACATATCTTAAGAGAAGTGTGGTTGCTAATCCTGCCAGACATGGCAAAAGTGTATGGTGAAAAGCTTATAAACAGCTCAGCAGATGGATTTCTTAAAACGCTACGTTATTCCCACTTCAGACCACAGTATTTTCTGGGTTTGTTTATCTGCCTCATCTGCACTCCAAAACGTCTCTTTAGGCCAGTGCTGACACTTAATTTTAAACCAGTGATGACATTGATGCGTCAAGCTTTGGAGGCTAAAGCTTTTTCCCCCAAATAGATTGCACTGTCTATCTACCTTATAAATATTTAGCTCAGGGAGCATGCGAGGTCCAGTCCAGATCACTGCCAGTCCACAAATAATCAAGTGTTAATCTAACTTTGAAAGGGAAAAAAGTTGCTTATTATGTTTATAAAAATAAAGGTGAATGTCTCTTTGCACTTTGTTTTAAAAAAAATCTGAGGACAGACCTGTGACAGAGCATACATATGAGTATCACTTTATCACCATTTAATTTGTAGAAGAGCTTGTGGAAATAGCAGTGAAGACAATAAAAATGACTTTGCACTTCCATCTGTTGAGTACCAGCCACAAAAGTGGTGTCTTTGTGTTAAATCTGTGTTCTATGACATAAGGCAGTCAAGCTGTTAGTGAGGGAGAAATAGATAAACAACTTGATAAGAATCCCCGTATGTGCTGAAAACAGCTTCAGATGACAAATTTGTGGGGTGAAAATGATAAATACTTTACAATTACAAAGACTCAAAGAGAGATTTTATATCTGAGTTGCTATTTTCTTAGAATTCATTCAACGTGGTATGAAGCCAACATTTTGGAGAGGTTAAGATAACGAATAATGAACCTCTAATTTTCCAATTGATTCCCTGCAAAATCAATTACACTTCAAAGTACACCATTCTAGAAATAATAGCGTGGTTTTATTATTGTAGTTTTATACATTTTCTTTCCAGAGCTTAAAGAAACTAATTTTTTTATTTTTATTTTTCCATATAAACGTTCTGGGAATATACTATGTTGTAAGCATATCGTTTTATAAAGAATTTGGAGAGTGAGAGATTAAACCACGTTGCTAGAGCACCAGTAATGAAATAGAGACTTGTAGGCATAGGAACTGAATTACATTTATGAAAACTGTTTTAACAGCTTCAAAAAAATCCTGAGTGCTATAAATGTATCTGAAAATTTCAGTAGAGAAGAAACTGTTTCTAGTGCTGTATTTAGATGTGTGTATTTGTCATCCATTTGCTGCTGTCGGTTAGTATGGGCGGAGCATGCTGTCCTCTGGAAGAGGTAGAAGTCTTAATGCTTAGAATTGAAATACTCATTTGATACGATAGCCTGTTGGCTTTTTTCAGGCCACCTTGGAGCTACAGCACTGCCGTGCTGGGGAACAGCTTAAAACAAAGCCCTGACCTGATAGATAAGAGTTCATTCTTCTGGTGGAACTAAGATAGTCGAACTTGAGCGTTGCCCCTTGCAAGCTTATCTTGTCCCATCCCAACACCGTCTAAAATAATTTTGCGACATGTCTGCCACACTAGAGAAGGACCGTGTGTGCCAGGTAGGTAAATGCCAACACTCATGGAGCACCTAAAGAGCTGTCCGAAGGCATGAGCAGCCCTCGGAAAAGCTTGTTGAGCTCCTTTTGCTGCTTTTATTTTGACACTATTCTATCACAGCTGAGTCAACGATACTCCGTATTCTTTAACCTCTATGTTCAACAGAGCCTGTCTGTTATGATGTAGAGGTTAAAGGATGTGAAGAATATGGAGTAACCTTCAGATACTACTCCTAAGGTTTCAAAGCACACTTCCAGGGATCTCATTTCTTGCCTAGTAGTCCCTCCAAAGTTGATATTTAAGATGGAGCTGCCTGTCTTCTGGTGCCTATGCACCAGAAGGCTGTCCCCACAAACTCTCTGTACCTTAAACAGGGGGATACTGAAAACAGTCACCGTTTTCAACATAAGAGGAAAACCAAACTGGATTAATTTTCATTTAACTTTTCTTCACTGCTCTGGTCCATTCTGTGGCCTGGTTTTTGTACAGTTCTTTTTATAGCAAAAACTTATATTTAGTTTCAGTATTCTCATTCATGTTTTTATGCAAGTTTTGCAAATTATCACATCCTTGCCAGCATCTTCCTTCCTAAAACTTCAGGCTCTCTGATCTTCTTTGTAGCTATTGCTGATCTTGTGACCCCAATTGACTTAGAGTTTAGATCTCCCAGTGCTTTAATGTCTCATCTTTTCTTGGGCCCTAGGTTATCTTCCTCCTCTCTTTCATACTTCTTTTTCAGCACTTTTTTTTTTTGCTTAATCTTTCTCTCCCCATGTTCTGGGAGAGTCCCTGGAAGCTGTCCTCTCGGCCCTTCTTTTTCTTCTTCTACAGCTAAAGGGAAAATGTCACCCTCTGTTCTCTCTGAGCTAAGATGTCAGTGTTCATGGCCAAGTCCTGATCATCTATCACAGTTACTATTATAATTTCCTTGACTGACAGTCTATATATCTGAGGGCTAAATTTTGCAACACCTTGACACACGCTCATCAATTGCCTCGCACTAGGCGTCTCTTGTCTTTTTTTGTGGTGGTGTTTCCCGGCCGGTTAATAAGTAAGACTGCTTCAAACAAAATAGCGAGGCACTTTCTCTGGTCCGTTCCCAGTTGTTAATACAGTCTTGGCTCCACTGTTTTTCCAGACACGTTGTTAATACTGAGTCCTCCTACTCTCTGGTTGAGCTCCTAGGGCTGCTGGCCTTAGATCTACACTCAGATCCAGCTCGTGTCTTGTATGCGGTACTGTCCTGCTTTTCTTTTCCTGTTGGGAAGGAGTCCCGGATTCCCATTGCCTTTTTCTTATGTCTGTGTAGTATTTCTACACAAATTGTGTGGGTTTGGGAGGAGGTTTTCTGGTTTTATTCAAGTGAATTGTGGTCTGTGATTTTGTAGGATGAGTGTGCAGCCTTACAGAGGAGCTCAAGGCAGTTTAGAGAACAGGATCGGATACAGAAATAGGTACTAACAGTAATATAATATTTTTAAAAACCCACTGCAAAACATATTCAGATATCTTGCTTTTTTTTTCCAGCTTTGCACATTAACTGCTCGCTGTCGTAGCAACATCTGACTGTGCTTATTGAGTCCTGATTTATTCCTTTGCTGGAAAAGTCATTATTCATTGCCTGGCTAGGTTTACTATACTAGTTTATCACTTAGTAATACAAACATGAAACGCAGTCGGGGGAGGGGGGTAACAAGTGTAGTTAAATTTGTTATATGTAATGCCAAAAGAGTAAATTCCTTGTTTTGTAGCTATTTGTAAAGTCTTCTGCATATAGCTGATCTACTTGTACTGTAGATCCAGATGTTGATGCTCAAAACTTCTCAAATGGGAAGAGTGAGGAATTGTCTTACAGTGCTTTGACACTTTGTGGATTTCTAATTAGATCACCCAGATAGAGTCATCAGCTGTAAGTAGTGCTCTGCTGATTTGATGAAGTTCTGGGCTCACCGTTAGTTGAACAAATACATCTCTTTGCAGAAACCACAGGCACTTCCCCAGTAGACAGCAGTTGTGCTTGGGTGCAGTGAGTAAGAGGAAAGAAAGCAAAGAAAAACAATGCATTATGTATGCGAAACAAAAAACAGCAAAAAACCCCAAATCCGCCTCCCTTGCATGGTGTCTTCATAGAAGGTAATTGTTCTCGCAAAGCTTTTGCTCTCTTCGCCTCCTTATTCTGTTGCTGGAATGTCAGCCCACTCAGAGGCAGGCTTGGCTGTTTTGACAAAAGAGCTTTTTATTTAATTATTAGTATTCAGAAATGGGCTTTGGTTGCTAGATACCTTGTTTAAAAACTGCGTTTTACCTAGGTATTAAGAGAAGATGGGAGTAAATTCATTTTAGCGTCTCTTTTTTGTTTGCAGAGTAATTCGATCCAGTGGTATGTTTTAGTTACATCCCCATATAGTCTAATACCATCTGGTGAGCTTTGAGGAGAGGTAAGCGTATAGTGACATATTTGCAGTGTCTCAGAACTGGGAGAAAAATAAATACTTAAATATTCAGCCAGTGCCAGATAACTGTAGTGAATTTCCCACGCCTGAGCCAACCCTGCTACTCCTTTCATCGGATCCGTATGTCTCCCTCTTGCAGATCCCCGTTATGGGGATCAGCATCTCTCATAACATCTAGCATCTTCCAGTACTTTTGCTGATGTTTGATCATTATAATTCAGAAAGAGTCTAATACAAGCACAATGAATTCACTAGATTAGGCCCTAATCATTTCAAGACAGATGGGCACAAATTAGATATCACAGGGTTGAGGACCATGTAAGTATCTAGCTAAATGTTTAATTATACAAAATATTAAAACTAGCTCTCCCATAGGCAGTAAAATATGAGGAGTAGAAAACTACTGAGTGACATTTAATTGTAATGTGAGTGGCTTCAGGATGTGAAGAGCAAACACTTTTGGGCTTATGTGGTGAAATAAAGCTCCGTAGTAAGTACAAGACTTTATTCCCAATCTGGGAATGAATCCTTCCATGGCTTTCCACTTGGATGTGGGTCCTTTTTATTTAGAGAATATAAAATCCTCTGCCTGTGATGTAGGCAGTTCCCTAGGAACCACTAGAAATTTGAAATAAATTATCACAGGACTATGTCGTTCTCCACAGTTGTAGCAATTTCAGCTTTCTTTTCTTAACAAGGTCTATCCTGTGAGCACAAAACACTTCATGTTTAACTCTTGTCTCTCAAAGCTAAAAACCACGTAGTCATAGTTGGGTAGCTTCTGAAGGGCAGAGGTAGTCTCTGTCTTTGCTGTTTCCTGTTGATTAATGAAAATCTACATTTCCTCCTGACGTGCTTGGTCCTGCTGAAATGTTACGTTGTTTTTAAATTTACATGTCATCTAGTTTCCTTTCATGCTGTCAAACTGAAGGAATTAACTGTCTGGGAATAAATACTTCCAGATAACATTAATGTTAAATAAATATAATTATTTAATTAATTAAATAATATGTATTATCAAAAGTTTTTTTCTTTTTGTAATCTTACAAATGAACAACATAAACACTACTGCCTCCTTCATTTCTTTGCTTTTCTGTTAAACTGCCTCTATGGCCATTGAGAAGATGGCGATACTTTGGAAAAAAAGGGGCAATCCGGAAAAGTCCTTCTCTTAAAAGGCAGTCCCTCAGCTCCACAGACTCAGGAGTATAACGTCCAGTTGGTAACAAGTCAAATCACATCGTATAAACATATAAAACAGTATTAGGATAAAAGTTTGCATATGTGTAGTAAATCTAATACAAGGCTGCACGCAGCCCTTCCTAAGTAGATGCCTCTTGTAATTACGTTTCTTCCCGCTTATTTTAAAAGGTTTAGTATTTCAACCTCTTCAATATGTTTGAAGTTTCAAAATGTTCCTGTGAGTGCCAGCTCCTCTTAGGAGGAATCTGCAACGGTCTCAAGTGTTTTCTAACCTGCCGTGTGAAGGCAAGAAAGCTTTTAATGCATTCCTTCGGAGCTGACGCGCGGTGGTGGAGCGTAGTAGAAGGTTGACTTCATGCAGGTGAGCAAACTGAGCCTGAAAGCCTGGGGTGCACGACTGCAGGATCTCTTCGCTTTTGCTGTCGGTGGCTTTTACAGTTACATCACTGTTCCTACTTTTGTTTGTCTTGATCTTGAAACATTTACTGTGATAATTAAACAGCAGAGTTTGTATTTGTTGAGGACCGTGTTGCTTTTAAGAGAAGTACACAAAATAATTTCTTGGAATGAAGAATTGGACTATTTAAAAAAAAATACTCTAATTTAAGGTCATGTTACGTGGGGTATTTTCCCCCAAATAAATTCATTCTTATGTTAGCTTTACAAGCCTATTCCTAGTGCCTTTATTGGATACACTAGAGAGGCAGACTGGCTCAGTAATTACATCACATCACCAGCCGGCCTTTTCTCCATTGCAGAGTTCCTGGGTGACCTTGGGTAATTATTTAACTTTTGTGTGCTTCATTTCCCCATCTGTGAAGCAGGGAGAAAAACTCTTCCTAGCATTACAAATGTCTGAATACAAATACACCAAACATCGTGAGGCCTGTAGATAACTACAGTCTAGGTTAAAACAAGGACGCTATTGATCACAAAAATATGTACCTTTTAAACAAACAATTTTTTCAATGAATAATCCAAAATAAGGGTTGTTTTTATGTAGTTAACTCTACAATTGGTCTCATTAGACCTAATGAAGTTCATTTCCATATCAACTTGGAAGTTTGTTTTCCTGTGGGAACACTTGGGTTTAGGCTGCTGAACTGAAACTGTATTAATTTTTCCATGAGAGCAGTTGGAGATATTCTTCTTAATGCATGTCAAGTGTTCAGTGGCTGAAGGGAGCCACAACTCTTAATCTGGCTTCTCGGCTTAGTACCTTTGTTGCCAGGTGGTTTGTGCTGTGGGTTTCGTGTGTTTCCAAAAGTAACTGGGGAGCGGGTTTAAAAAGATGAATTGATGTTGTTAACTGCAGCCAAATCAAGTGACAAATGAGTGTGCAATAAATTTTCTGTTGCTTTTTTTTTATTGGAAGCTATGTTTGTTTATTAATGCAAAGCAAATATGTTCCACAGCAGGTATGGTGACCATAAAGCTAGACTGTGGAACAGATAAATTAATGACAAAATATTTTAGGCCTTTATACAGCCTGCTGGTAGTTGTTTTCTGAGATTTTCACAAAGTGACTGTATGCCTAATTTACTTTAAGTTAAACGGGATTGAGGCACTTGGGCACTGCAAGTTTCTGCCAGTCCCTGATCTGTATCTTCTAGAACCTGAAAGCTTAAAAATATCCAGCACTGCCCAATTTCCTTATTTAGTGCCTCATGCAGAGCTTTACAGGATCTAAAATTCCTAATTCCTTTCCTCATAACGCTAAATAACTTTTTCTTCCACATAGAAATTAAGATTTTGAGAATAAAACACTACTTAATCAATGGCCTGGAAATTGACTTTTTCAAGCTACGTTTTATATGCACAAAGCAGCCCAGATGGTCTGTTCTACACTGGGGGGAAGGATGAATAGCAAAGCTTTGGCGCTAATCACAGATACAGCCCATCAATGACAATACTTGGTACAAAATGCTGCTGTAAGAGGCCTTCTTGAGTTTTAATTGTGTTTGTGAAATCTTCTGTCCTTTACACCTTCCTTTTCGCTGCAGTGAAGTCTGATCGTGCCCTGCTGCCATGGTGTTCTTGGAGGAACTCGGAGAGGTGTCTTTTGAATCCCTTTAGTAACCCAAAAGTGCATAAAAGTATTACAGATAACTGTTCTTCAGCAGGTTGTACAAAGGCTTAAACAATCAATCAAGAATCGAGCTTTCTATCACTATGAGCCATTAGAGCCATCTTTAATCACATGTAATAACTCGTGATTAAAGAAGGTTTGAGTCACAAAATTAAAGTTCACGTGAAAGTCTTCATGTAGGATTGCACGCCATTGTCATTGTCCTAACAACAAATTAAGTGATATTAAGACAGAAGTGTCATGTGAGCGAATTCTTACCCCAAACTAAATCTTGATTTCCCCCACCTAACTGTAATGAAGTATCACCTTCTGAAAATACTTTTGAAATGTGGAGAAGTGTAGAGTAGAGGTGAGGTGGGGAGCAGGGATGATGCACCCTCTCCCCAGGGAAGGCCAGCAGGCTTGCAGGGGGTTCCCCACCATGGGGTGGTGGAGGAGTGACTGTCCCCTACCATCACCATTGCAGCTGTACTCTCTCCCGAGTAGCTTAAGAATAATCCTAATGAATTTATTAAAAAAAATACCATTCAACCCAGTAGTTTTCATTACTTAAAATTCGTGTGGGTTTAATTTTTCTTGTGAGGGGATACTTATAAATAAAACATTTGCTGTGATTTGCATTGCATGCGATTTTTGGCTTGAATTGGGGAACAGGCTGATCCATGTTGCAAAGTGGCTGGTTTTGTGATGACCGTATGCACAATTTATTTGCATGTGAAGGCCTAATTTCGGGCACTTGCTAGCTTTCTCCCTGCATGCCCGTGTCAGTTGTGCATCTCTCCTGGCTGCCGGCACCCTGCTCCACAGCCCCTTTCGCATCTATTCTGGGAAGAGCCATCTATGTCACTGTGCACTTGGGGGATGGCCCAGCCGAGTTCTCTGTCATTTAAAAAGAGGAAAGTAGGCTGTGCTGCAAATCCCGGGGTGTGGATGCTGGGGAGGTGTCCGCATAACCTCTGCGGGCTCAGAATCGGGATCCTGCAGGATCAGGAACTTGTCTCGCACTATTTTGGGTTACAGGCAGCAGGGCCAGCAGGCCAGCCAGGATTTGCTCAGACAGCACATTTTGGGACATACAATGTTTATTGCTGCTTTACTGTATGCTCCTAAGTCGTCTTCAATAGTAAGAAGAAAAATTGGAGAGCCATTCTAATGTCTAAGAAATGTTACCTCTTTTCTTGCAGATTTGCATGCAAGAGGTGTTTTTAGCCTTCTCATCTTTCAAATTCAGAAGAACAGAATAGACCTTTCCAAGGTTTGTAGGGAGTGGCAGTTGGTAATTGCTGCTTTTCTTCCAGAGAATTTGACCGAACTGAAAAATAATACAGTTTCAGATTTCAAAGAGGCACTTTAAACCTACTGTATCACCTAAAGGATTTAAAATATGCCCATTTTAACTTCTTATGTAGATTTGTATAGGAGGGGACAAGCTCTGTTATTGCTTTAAATTTTGATTACGGTTTACTTGAGTCCCGAATAGATCTAGGTTAGCAGAAACGTTAGCAACTAAACCAACAGATTTTTGGGGGTATTGCAAAGCCATTTCTTGAATGCTAAGACAAAATATCCAGGACGGGTGGGGGAAAGATTTTAATTTTATTAGAAAAAGTACTGTCTCCTCTGTGGAGCAGGGGCAGCCAACTGAGGAGAATGAATTAGTCATGGTAGCTGGGTAACATCTCTAACTGTGGCATGCTATAATCTGTGGACACATATATATGCAAATATGAAAGCCATTAACTAGACAGTTTACAAGACTCCCATGTGTCCCACGGGCAGCCGTCTGTTTCAGAACTACGACCCTATTCCTTCATCTGGAGGACGGCCGTCCTGGTCGTATCCTGGTAGTTACCTGCCAAGGTAGAAAATAAATGCTGGAGCGAGGCTGACTGTACCTGCTGGAAATGGTATAAGACATCCCACAACACATGTCCAAATCTCAGCATGAAAACCTGCTGCAGTTCTTCGTTGTTCAGCTCTTTGAATATACATTTCTTCTTTGTTCTAATTTAGTAAGCTTTTTATACATTATACTGTGCGTTAGCACTTGGATATCATCTTTGATTGTGCACCTTGATGTACTTTCCAATTAAATGGTTTTTTGCATATATTAAGCATGCACTCAAACCCCTTTTGGCAGCGTCTTTCTGCTCAGCTCATGCTAAGCAATTTTAAACGCCATGTTCAGATGCGCTCAGGGCTGCACGTTGTGATCCATGCCATACCACGAGTCTCCCTTGCCGACTGCTGGTGCTCTCTGTTCCCCAGGCATCCCGGTCACCACTCCACAGCCCAACTGCTCATGGCACTCCCAAGTTCCTCGGTGCTATTGTTCAGCTACTGTAATTACACATATTGTGTTCGGTTTTCATCTGTTTACTTTAGCCAGTAAATGGCTAATTATTTACTACAGAATTCTCTGCCATGAATAAACAAATACCCTGTAAGTCCTACTATTTCAGAACAAACTTAAACCTTTCTCTTTACATGCTTTTCTCTTATAACAAAACCAGGGACATGTGCAAGATAAATTCTTCTGATCCTGGATATGCAGCGAGAAAAGAGATTATGGATTAATATTGTTTGATCTGTCTGTAATCCATCTCTTTGAATCTATGTGTGTTTTTATTAGGTACTCAAAAGTGATATTGAAGTGTATGATTATAGGGCAAGAGACAAGAAAATCAATGGCAAAATGGAATAAGGTTATTTCTCCTCTACCATCACCACCAGGAATTAATAATCAGAGCTATGTGTTCAAGGAGATACAGGTCCTGTTTTAGAGCTGTTTCCCTGAAGAGCCCCAGATCCCAGGTGTCCTCCTGCTCAGCATCATGCGCTTTCTCTCACTTCTTTGATTTGCCTGTGCCATATCCCAATTAGTTGTACACGGTTGATTTTATTATTCTGTGGCCTGAAATGGAGAGTGAGTGATTTATTTATTTTCGGTCACGCTTGATGAAAGTTTAGCAACTTAAGTGCAGCATCTTGTAGGAAGAATGGCAATTTTCAGTTTATGGCCTTTTTTTCTATTGAAGAGTTTAAAATTTTTAAAAAGGGATAAAAGCTTTAAAATGTTGTTTGACAGGAGCTGCTATGAATAACTTCCAGAAGCAGCTGAAGTTTCAGCTTTGGTCCTGCTTTAGTTATGTTCAGGGAGGTAAACATGCAGTTTTCCTTCACTTTGTACAAACAGGGTGATAAATATAGTCTGTTTTAATTTGCCTGTCTTGATGAACGGCATTTCAGTTTTTCATTTACAAATTGCTAGGGCATAGCATGTTGAGCTGTTAGAATAATTGTGGCTTTCAGAAGAAAAGAATAAATGAAAAGAGAATGGCTTTTTAAGACTGTTATTATGCAAAGACTGTGGGAAGCAACATTACCGTTATAGTCCTTTTTGGTGCATCTATTATATAAATGCTCACTATTCTTTAATTTGTTGCGAGTTGAATAATCTGACTTGTTAATGCTCACCGACAGCTTGAATGCTCAGTACTACATCAGCCCAAAGAGATGTCACCGCTTGTGACTTGGATATTGCTTTCTTAAATAAAAATGCTCAGTGAGTTTGGGTTTTTGTTTGCCATACCCAAAGACATACATTCCCCAGGAACTCCTATGGTATATTTTTCAGCTGTTTAAGTGTGGCATCAAGTGTCTGTCCCATTGCTTGCACCAAGTCGGGTGCGTTTGCCTTGAGCTTCGTTGTGTGATGCCAGCACTGCACGACGTGCATTTGTACTATTTATAGACCGATATTCTTTGAGCCACAAAGTTCTGTTTGAAATGACGTAGTCTAATGACGTGGTCAGAAGTGTCCGACTTAAATTGCTTCTGAGTAACTGTGAGTTAAGTTCATCAGGATGAGAAATTCAGCAAGTAACAGCAGAGTTTCATCTTAAAAAGGCTTTTGTTTCCATAGCGGTCAGCCTCTGTAAGATGAAATCAGTGTTACTAGCACTGCCTGGCACGTGTTTAAACCATCTCTCCAGCTTCATCAGCAGTAATTGCTATGATCAATATGCAATTATTGCAAGTGAAACAAGTTCCTAATTAACTTGGTGAATCAAATAGGTGCCCAGGTTTAAATCAGTTTTTCAAGGATTTTTTGTCTATCTTTTACTAAAACAATTATTTTACTTTGTGTTTATACGTCTACAAAATGATATGGTCTACATCTGGAATACATATTTACCTAGCTCTTTTTTACTGAAGTGTCTTAAAAAAATTCATTTGCCCATGCTGCTTTATGGGCAGACTGAAATACAAAAACATTTTGGATGTCTTGTTTGAGACATCTAAAGCCCAAGAACATAGTGGCCACAGATTTCAAAGATTTTTTAATTTTCTTTTTATTTCAAATGAAGTTGTGAATGCTTTGTAACTTCACAGATTAAGCTGAACTGTCTCAAGGTGGTCATCTGTAAAACACAGATATCAAGAAGTCATCAAAGTCCGCTTCCAAAAATTCCGGCTCAGGTTGCACACCAGACGTGTCACAGGGGATTGATGAACTCTGGAAGTGGAAGGAGGGTTGTGCCTCCTGGCTGCAGCCATTAGGAAAGACTGGTTGGAGTGTATCTGCTGGCTTTGAGGGGCTGGGGGATGCAGGTTGGGGGGCAGAGGGAGTCCCAGCTGTGCGGAGGTAACTGGGGAGCTGCAGGATGGTTGCGATGGCTGGGGATGGCGGAGCTTTGGTGGCCAATGTTGGACCATGGGGCTGTGCAGGGCAGAGGGCAGCTCCACGGGGCCCGGCTCTGGGCACTGCAGGGGTCTGTGTGACCCCCGAGCTGGGAATGGTGGCTGGGGGCTGGATTTGCTGGGGAGGGGGGCTGCTTGGCTGCTTGCTGGCAGGCTGGGGGGGATGCAGGGACAGCATAGGGTGACCCAGGCTGATAGAAGCAGCTGCTACTGCTTTCTCCTTCTCTCGCAGCTCCTCCTCCTCCTCCATTACGCTGGTCTCAGCTGGCCTTGGCAGCTCAGTCCCCCCATCCCTTACGGACAAACTGACGATAGGAGATTATCCTGTCCTCTGTTGACTTAGGGTGTAGTAATTGGCAGGTATAAAGATATCTGTGAGTTATGAATGGAAAACACCCCCTTGGTATTCTCCATGAATATGGATGTGTGAAGTATTGTATCAACGAAAGCAAATTATCCTGAAAAATGGAGCACTGGCAACAATGCTATTAAGAGAAAATTATACAGGCTTACCCTTTCTGAATAGAAGTGCCCCTAGCAATATCGTTTGTCCAAATTGCAGACTATGCGGTCTAAATTTTAAAAGGCACTTCAACATTCCTAAACTGAGGAATTATTCATAGCATAATGTACATGTGAACTATTTTTAGAATGTGCAGACCAGAGACTATTCATTTTACATTTACTTGGGGATTTGGACTCTATTTTATACTGTGTAGCATGGAGTGAGTTCTCTGTTAAAATGTCTTGTCCGCTCAGGGGAGGAGGAAAGTAGAAAATACCGTGCCTTGCTGCTGTTTTCAAACCATACAGGTATTTTGTACATTATGGAAGGACAGAGATACTGCCTTAGTCTACTTAATTAATTTTCTACTTATTATAGGAAAGAAACACATAGCCTTAAAAGCCTCAATGAAAGAACACAAGCTCCACAGTGGTGTGTGGGGGTGAGTACGCGATATCGCTGCAGCTCAAGTGATTGCCAGTAGATGTTCAAGTCAGATATATAGGCATCCATATTGCCCTCGTCCCATATTAAAAGCATAAAGATATTACCTGTATTTCCCCTATACAAGGACACATGACCACTGTAAATGCTTGTCGGGGGCATGAGGAGTATCCTTTAACTCGTAGCGTAAGATTGCTGGTGACGAACAGGCTGTGTTGGCAGACGTCAGTGCCTGGAGGTTGAACACTCAGAGATGCAGTCCACTTTGCAAAACCACCCCTCAGAGGGCATTTTTTTTTCGCAAGAGAGAGGTTTCAGACAAATTGCAGTTTACTTCCCCAGAACGCACTTGCCACAGAGCTGCTGTCCCCACGCCTGGCAGCTTTGCGCAAACATAAAACCCATTTTTATATGAGCCTTTAAATGTCACTGAGGAGAAACCCCGCGCAAACATCAAACCCATTTTTATATGAGCCTTTAAATGTCGCTGAGGAGAAACCCCAGCAAAGCCCAGAAAATACTCAGAGGAAAAGATTCGGTGGAAAGAATACTTTAAAGCACTTATTTAGTTTGAAGTAGCTGTGGAGGAATCACTTGAGTGTTTACTCCATACTTTGCCATTAATATTTATCTTGGAGGAGCTGAGAAGGCAGAAAGGACTAATCGGTCCATTAGTCTGGAGGTGAGACAGAAGAATATGTGAAAGCGTTTGCTGACCATGCAAGATGTATGTCTTTCAATAATAGAAATATATTTCTGTTTTTGCTCTTGAAGGAAGCATTTGTGTTAATGGCTGTCACTGCAGTAAAAGCTGTGACATGGCTTCTGCGCAGCCTAGTGACCATTCCTATCCAGGTCTTGGGAGGGCAGGGGCTGGAGAAGAAAGTATCTGGCAACCTTCTTTCCAGCACCAAATGCACGGCCAGATTTACGTCTGAGATCTAACCCTGCTGTAGGCTTACAAATTCAACCCTGCATTGAGTTTGTAGAAGAATTTGGCTCTTGAAATAGCTTATAGTTGATTGCTAGACTATCTGTTCTTGACGAATGTCACGGTTAATTTGCAGCTAAAGCTGTTTCTTTGAAGACCATTTGTGTGGATATATATATATAGAGTAAACTGTTCTCCTATGCACTGGCCAGAACTGACTGCTAGATTAAAGCAGAAATTCCTCTTCTCTTCGTTAGCTCCAACATCTTGGCAACAATATCGGATAGGGTCCAGTGATTACCTTGAAATGAAGTGGGTGCCCTGCTTTATGGTTTTTTGGGGAGAACTATTTCCAGTTCCTATTTTCAATGGAGGTCTGTCACAAAGTTTCTTGCAGGTCGTAAATATAAAATACACCTTGCATTCACAACTGAGTTGTAACTCTTCGGTGAAGACCAAAATATAGTACATTATTAAAGGTGCTTTCAGGAGGTGTACCCATAAACCAGAGTTATGAATAACTGTCCCTTATCTTTCATGCATGTTTTGCAGGAAAATACATCTTGACAAGTTGACTCTGATGGATGAGATTTATTGTACTATACTGAATATACTAATATATAAGAATCTGTACAGTCGCATTCCTAAGGGGGAGCAGCTGGAAAACCACAGGCAGCAAAGTATTACCAAAACTTAAAATTCACAAGTGTGTCTTAAAAATCTCCAGACTGAAATTATTGTATCCTCTTATTTTGGCCTTTTATTTTAGTTTCCCCGTTCATTCTTTATGAGTGGCTGCTGAGAGACTGTTATGGTATACATGTGTATGTGTGTGTGTATATATATATATATATATATAAAAAGTTGTTTTTCGACCTTCTGTGGTAGTTTGTATCATGGGCTGCCTGGATATGTGGAACTTGGATGTAATGCATGAATTTTATGTTAGCATAAGATCACCATTGCCTTGAACCATCCTGTCCCAGGCTTCTTTCCTTCTTACACCCCTTCTCAGCTGCGGCATCACAGCAAGGGAGGGCAGCGCTTATTCCCCCTGTTTTCTCAGAAAGGGAAGAGGTAGCTCTGCTCCGAGCTGTTATCTCTCATGGTGCTCTCCTTTCCTCTTCTCTCTTGTGCAAACGCTTCCCCATGTCCCCTGCCTGCCTCAGCATTGCTCCTGTCTCCTGAAAATGGAAGGGGAGCATCCCTTTATTGATACAGTTTATGGCAGTTTGCAGTCTAAAATTCAGCGGAGCAGCTATGACAGTTTGTATTCAGCAAAAATCTGCCCTTGGGTAGTATTAATAGTGTAATTTTATATTCATATTAATCAGTCTGACAGCTTCCTCCTGGAAGGACAGCTTCCCACTGGAATGGGAGCTGCTGATCAACACGCTTCAGATAGGAGGGTAGGAGTAAATTATTGAGGTTTTAAAGTTTATAGAAAGTGGCTTAAAGAAGTGACCCTTTTTTTTTTTTTTTTTTTTGCTCTTGGCGAACCATCAGCTCTCTGCTGTCGGCAATTACGGTGGTACTTGTCACTGAAAATGTGTCTTGCTTGTCTACACCGTAGTGACTAAGTGATACCAGTTTGAAACAGGTCTCTGCTGCTGGAATGCATTTCAAGAGGCAAAAGCAGCTGTAAGCCTACAAACTGTAAGATGAAGGAAGAAGTGGGGAGCCTGGCTGAAGCCTGGAGTTCTGCGGGAACCTGCGTCTCCTGTTTTGGAACAAGTGTCATTTCAGCAGTATTTCTCTGAAACTTGTAGTCTTCTTGGCACTTATTGTTGGTATTCAGACTATCCAAAGAGCTTTTTTTAAGTTGTTCAGCCTGTGTGCACACATATTTCATGCCTTAGAAGTTGCTGTACTACTTGTCCTAGTTGAAGTATAGCTGGATTGTGTTAAGGTACATAACATCGCTCATTTTTCTTTGTATCGTTTTTCCAGGTGGGAACTTGTTTGTGCAGCGAAATGTTTGCTTTGGTAGGCTTTCCTTGTTAAATGGATGCTTCAGAAGGGTTGCTTTGTGTCATATAAGAGGATGTAGATGAAAGCAGCACACCTTGGGGGGTGAGTTTTGCAATACCCTTCAATTTTGGGTGGGATTTTGGTTGTAGAAGCTGATCAGGGACGATAGAAAGCATGCCTCTGCACAGTTTACCTTTATCCATTTGGGTAGTGTTGCGTTTTGCCTAAGTAATTGGGAATGTTTTCCATCCTGACGCTTGAGATGGTGGACTCATATCAATAATTAGTGTAAAGCTAAGGACCAAGATTATGAAGCTGATTTAATTTGTATGCATATCTTGAATAGTGAGATAATAAAGCCCAATGCCAGACTTGCACCGATAAAGAATTTATTAAAACATATCATATTAATATGGATTTACTGTGGATGTGATTTTGTATACACAAGGTTTGTCATTTTTATATTCAGTGTACCGACTTCAGCAACTGTATTTAAGCCCACTATTTTGTTTTTGCAGTAATAATGTTGCACGGTCTCTGCAAATGTACTTGTGTAGGTTAAAGCCTATCAGCACATGATGTTTCTCTTGGTCCCGTCAAAGACATGTACAGTGCAGACATAAATATTGATAGTACATATGTCATCGCAAAAAATGGACAAAGGCAGCAAAGAAAATTGTCCTTCTCCAAGTGATTCTGACAACAGTTAAGAATGAATGTTGTTCCTGGGATAACAAATCATGTCTTCTCTGTGCCATTTCCAGAGTTCAGATTTGCATCAGCCTGCAACGGCGACAGAACATCAAGTTTCCAAAAAACACAACCCCTGCCCCCAACTTACTCAAACAAATCATTTCCTTTTTACTACTACTGTTGTGTCAAAAGCAACAAAGCAAGCTGTTTGGGTTTCTCATAATAAAAAGGAAAGAAGAGCATCTTCCTGTATCTCCTCCTCTAGCTTTTCTGGAAATGGCTGTGCATCATTTATCTTTAAATGGTTTTTCTTTTCTCTGATTTAACTTTTTAGTTTAAAGAGATGACAGCTTTTGAACAGTAAAATTTTTTGCAATGTACATAAAGCAAGACCTTGTGTAGTACTTGCCTAGCGCTATATATGCTGAATATATTATTTATATGTATAATATATATAGAAAGTGTATGTATATATTGTAGCATATGTTTTTTATACTAACATAATGTTGTCTGCAATATTCAAAGTATTACCTTAGATTGCCAGTCCTGAATGAAGTGTAAACAGTACAAGCAGCTTTCATGAGGTTTTTAATAGAATTAACGTATGCCGAGATCCTGAGAGCATCGTCACTTCACTGGCATGAAGGGGTGGCACGTTGCTATCAGAAGCATCTTTAACAGGTCGCTTCAAGCCTGTTACGCAGTAACCTGCCTGCAGCCTGTGTCGCCAAATGCTGTTGTTGGTGCTTGTGCATGGATAGATGGAGAAATCCCACATTTGGGGCAGGAAACTCCCAAAGCAATGGCTGTAGGACTGTTTCAGTAGCCTGATTTCACAGTCTGCATCCATCCTGCTGCAGTATCATTTTCACGTTTCGCTTTGGAATTTCCCAGCTAATAGCAGTGTAGAATTATTGTTTGATTTCAGTACGTTCTGCTTGATGTACTGGTTTTGTTGTCCTTTGGCAGAACTTGCATGGCTCTCCTGACTCGGGATAGACTTTATTTACCCGCTCACTGGCAGGGCGGCTGTCCTGCTTGCTCAGCCAGCTGCCTCTTCTTCATGGGCAAGCGACTGGAGAGCAGTGAACGTGGAAGAACGTACTACCACCCTGCCCCGCTGCCTTGATGTCACCTTTGGAGAACAGTCCAGGCTCTCCCTCCCAGACATTTCTTTTTAACTTTCAAAGCAGAACTGTTATCAGGGTTTCGGAAAAAAAATCCAAAATGGGCTTCAGAAGGCGAGTACACAATTTTACCCGTTACTCTGATGTGTAGTTTGATTTCATCGTAGCTAACAAAGGGTGACAGCGTGACCGGGAGGCAACGGGAGTTTCTTTAGCGTGAAGGATTTCTGAAGTGGAAACAAATCTTACAGATTTTAAAAAATAATTCTGTATGTTAGCATCAGCTGAAATAATAGTTACGTGGTGAATTCTTTGCTCTGCGTGGGCAGCACTTTTACAGGAGTATCCACAGTGTAGCCTTTGGTCTCCGTTTATCGTTTATTCACATTCAGAAATATTGCTTATATATTCAAAATACTCACTTCTGTATTCATACATGTTTTTGCATTCACATCTGAAGCAAAAATTACATCTGAAATTCAAATCTTAACTCTATTACAGCATCCTTCAGTTCTGCGCTAAGGTTTTCATTATGTTTCTGAAATTTATTTATTAAATGTTTATGCCGTTTTAAATTTAGGGAGAAGAACCTGACATGTGAGGCACATGTCAGCAGCAATCTGGCCACTTTAGCTTTTGTCAAGAACAAAAACCCCCCGTGATTAACAATTGTTATGCATTGTACAGTATATGCTCAATAAACTGTGCAACTGCGGAGAGGTATATGCACTCACAAATACAGTGAGTGTAGGAAAATGCCGTTTAATCTACTATTTTGCTTTAAATGTTTTAAGGATTTTTATAAAAGCACACACTCAAGCAGCGTTAAAAGAACATTCTTTAGGCTATAATCTCCTATGTTCAAAAATGCTGGAGTTAAGTTTCTGATCCTTGTAGTGTGTACCACGCTTCCCCCATACGCTCAGTTTCCATGCTATTTGCGCTATTAGTGGTAGCTTTAGATTTGATTTGTATCTTTTTTTTTCCTTTCCCGGTGGCAGTTTAAGGTACAATGCGATGCTAATTTCGCATTAACAGCAGCAAAAAATAATTTCATCTGATTAAATTAAAATGCAGGGTTGTGATTTCATCTTCAGCTCCGTACTCCTGAAGGAGACTTTTAAAGTTGCTGATCTGTTGAAGGCAGGAGGGAGGATGTCCGAGGACAGCGATGGCACAGTGCTCTGCCCTTGCCTTTATTCCCCCGAGAGGAAATCTGTAAGTAGAGATGCTCTCCCTTTGCAAGTCACAACTTACTTCCCTATTTTGCCTGTGGTTCAGCCTTTAGGTATGCCAGTAAAGCAAACAGGAACGCTAACCTTTGCCTATAGTAAGTGATACCTTGTGCCAAGCAGTTTGTATTTCAATTTCCATAATTCTCGTGATTTAACTTCTGTTCCTTCTGGTACGTAAAACTGTTTCTGGGTTAGATGTAAACAATAGTTACACTGCTGTTGTTTCCCTTCTATAATAACCCATATTTAATGAAGTGGAGAATACGTAATAAATACCAACTGTTTGTAGATCTGCCTGCTGGAAGCAGAAGAAGGTATAATTGCTTTTTAGCGCATTAGTGCCATCATTCCTGTGATTAGCCAGGAGCTGGTCTGAGATGTTTATAACGTGACCAGAATCGATACCTGCATCATCACCGCCAAACATGCATCTCCGCTGCTCTGAGGAGCCTCCTTAGGTCCAAACTCGACTTCGGCTCTTTCTCAAGATTTTAATCTTCTGATTCAGAACCTGGTATCCAAGAACTCAGAATTAAACAGCTATTTCATTTAAGCAAGTCTGGACTTCTAATAAATTCAAAATCCTTTTTCTGCAGTCAGTTCATTAAATTTTAACTTGTGCAGTCTTTTTCTAGAAGGGCTTTGAGCAGGATTTTCCCTTTGCCGGGATAAATTACATTTCTCTGTAGATGCTGTGGGTTGTGGTATACGTAAGAATGATGTTACATGGGTTCTAAATCTGGCGAATACCATTATATTTATTGGATTAACCTCTGAACTTTCTAGTCTTAAAAATACCTCAAAATATCAGACATGAAGCAGACAGCTTTTTTTTGTTTTGTTTTATAGCCACAGTTTGGGTATAATTTACTTCATTTGTCATCTTCTGTAATTATTTTTCCAATGCTACATCTACCGCAGAGACAATATGTGAATTTCAATAAGCTGTGAAAAGCTGTTCATGAGGGGAATAACAATTTAGACATGTGGAGGTAGTTACTTGCATTCATTTAGTCTTAAATAGAAGATTCTTTATCCTTCTTATTTTTGTCCTTTATTATTAATAATGTTGTGGCTTTTCCCAAAACACTGCCACGGTGTATGCGAGTTCTGCAGATGGCCGTACTTGGAGGGCAATTTCTTTCGATTAGCCTGAATTAGCTAAGATGGTTTAAAATAACAAGGAAGTCATTTAAGCTGCTAACCTGAGCTTAAAGCCGGATTCCCCCTCATCGCATGCATTATAACTGAAATGAAGAACAAACCTCTTTTGCCATGCAGGGAACCGTAAGAAAATTAAGAGCCTGCTCGGTAATAAAACACCAGTAGGACTTTAGTCTTAAGTATTGACCCGTACTGGTAGTTTTCTGATGTTATTTGATATAATTTCCTACTCTGCTTGCCATTACTGCACAGGTTACAGTTTTATACTTTTGAATTCTGTGAAGCTTTTTGCTGTAAAACTTAGGAATCAGCCTATTTATGAGACCTTCTCATAATTGCTTTTAATTTACTTTGTCTGTTCTGTCCTTCTGGTTGCTGACTTGATGGCTTTTACACAGCGATAAAGTTAGTAAATACGATGTTTACATCAGGCATGTTGCTCCAGCTTGAGCCTTCTAAAAATCTGTGAGGGGTCACACGTCCCCTTGTTTGAAGGAGGCTGACAGCATCTGCCTTCAGTGTCCCAGCTGATGCCCCGTTGTCCTCCACCAGATCTCCAGACCTGCAGATCCCCAGCAGCAGCTGCAGAAGACCAAGGTTTTGTGCAAGCCAGCGAGATCTGTCCTCTCTTGTTCCAACCTCCTTTTTCTCCTGCTGGTTTTGAAGGTCCTGCCATGCAGAGGTCTGTCTGGAGGACTGCAGTCCAACTGAGTGCTCTTTGTGTTGCTGAGCGTAGTTTAGCTGTTCCTTGAGATCTCGCAGCCCTGCTGCTGAGCCAGGTTGTTCTTACATCTCCTTCTTTCATTTCCTTTGTTCAAGTGCAGCGAGTTAACCGGCTGTGCCTTCATCTGTTCTTCTATGTAGTGACCTTCCTAACTGCACCAGATGACTTTTTCTTCACTTACTCATAAGTCATTTCCTACTCTTTTATCAGATCTTTTTTCTCTTCTGCTTTTTTTCCTAGCGCAGTGCTTTATTTTACAGCTGTCAGCAGTTATTTGAAGTATACCCGTGTCACTATCCCTGAAATCCTTCCAGTTAGCGAGATAACTGTTTCTTAACACCTGCTGATCTCTTCATATATATCTCTCTCTATATAGATATATCTCCCCCATTTAAGATCTCTGGTCTCTGGTTCTTTATTTAGGGGAAATGCAACAATTCTTATATTAGCACTGGCCTACTGAACGTTTGATTTATATTTGGACTTTGCTGTTCTTGTCCTTCATGAAGGGGAGGCGGTGGTTAGTAGAGACCAGCTTTGTGAATGCACTGTGCCAGTAGAAAAGCATGTATACATATGTATATTCTGTGCAGGTATGTATACTCTGTGCAGACTATAGCTGGGGTACTCTCTCTCCAGTCTCCTAGTCCTTTCCCACTGAGAATTGTTAAATAAATCTGTGATTTCTTCTTATGCTGCTCGCTCTGTAAAGAATATTTTTCCAATCTCACACGACTAAGCTGCACTCCTGCTCACTTCCAGGTCCTTTGGGCAAACTCGCTTTTCTGTGTTTCTTTCTTCACATTTCCTTCCAAATCCTTGAGGTTGCACTGAAAGGAAAATAAAGATAACTTGTATACACTGTTCACTTAGGTTGATTTTCCTTTATATTGCTTTCATCTCATTGGACATTGTAAGTGTGTAACATACAATGCAATTAAGAAATAATACAGTTTATTAAAATTAGGACTGTTCATTGTAGGATATTTGGATTCAGTGGTAAGGGAAACAAAGCTGGAAAGAATAGTTGTAAGTGCTCGCAGAGGTGTTGTAATACAAGGAGCAATAGAGATAACGTGGGATTTATTAACACAGACCTTTCAGCAGTTCCATAGTAGGAAGAGGTAATGAAGAACTTATTAATGCAGAATGAAATTAACACAGAATCGATGTTTGCCACTTCTGTCTCACAGAAAGAAAATGGGAAACACTTTCAAAATTCTTCCAGAGAGAAATAAATGAGATGGGAGATTTAAAACAACCAACCAACCAAACAAACTTGCTTATTACCCTGATTGGCAGCCCGAGGTGCTCTTCATCAGAAAGTATCTTAAATCGCCAGGAAAGGCCAAGCTGAGTAGGAGAAGGGCAAGAGGGAGGGAGGGAAGGAGATGAAGTTTGTGAAACTAATTAATGTGTAGCATGTGAAGTTATTTTCCTTTAGTTATACAGATTTAGAAGTCACTACTAGCACATATATTTTTTTTCAGCATTTTTTGGCAGTCAATTTTATAACTAAATTGTGATATTTAAGATGAGAGTCATGAGCCCATGCTGTCACTCCTGGATGGCAGTGTAATTGACACTACCAATGGCCCCGGGTGGAGTAACAGCCCGAGAGGGGGTGGTGGGTACACCAGGCCTCTGGTGTTGTGTAGCCCCAGGATTAGCCTGTTATCAGGTCACTCATCTGACTGAAGATCTCGTGCCAGTCCTTCATTTTTCCACAGTTAGCTTTCAGTCAGATGAGTCAGCCGATCCAAACGCCATCCTTGGCCGCTTTTTTGCGGGATGTGATGTAAGTGACATGGGAACGTCTGCCTGGTGGTGGGAGAGAGCAGGACTGTCCCTTTTGATGATAACTCACTGTTAAATCAGGCATGTCTTGCATCTGCGTGGGAAAAAAGCAAGGCAAAGAAGCATTTTTGCTTCCACAACAAAAGCGTGGCCATGGGACTTTTCTTGGAGTTTTATCAGATGCAAATGCAGTGGTGGTCACACTCCTGTCTTCCCACGTCCCTTCTTCTCCCAAACCATCTCCATTTTAAGAGGTTCTTGGGTTTGCAATCATTTGTAGCTCATTCTTTTCCAATCTTGTATCAACGTTGCTTTTTTTAGTGTATGCAGCGCACGCTTCCCAAGGTCCCAGCCGTGTCTCTGCGTGCTTGTAGACCGTTGATGTCAGTGGGACTGTGAAAACCTACCAGAGGGTGGATTTTGGATCAGGAATGTTTTTTTCCCCCGGTCATGGGTTGAGTGCTATTCCAACTTTTATTCTGGCAGCTACCATGAAAAGCATGTGTTTTGAACATCAGGCGCTGCTATTTGTTCCAGGATACAATAATTCCATTTTCAAATACAAAATGTACAAACATCCTGTCCACTTCTGTGATGAACACTACTTCCAAAAAAGGTCTCTTAAGATAATACTAAAAGGGATACATCAAAGAGGAACCTTGTAAAAAATTTTCCCCCCATCTAAAATAAACCTGCAAACAAAGCCCTGGATAGGATGTTGGTATTAATAATTTTTTGCATCGCTTCCTTGTTGACAGAGGATCTGTAAACTTAGGGCGGTTTTATCTATTTATAAAGCATTTTCTGTTCCAGCATTTTAAATACAGTGGGTTTCATTTTGATTCATGAATGATGGTAAAGGTAGACTGACTAGCTGCTTTCTCTTCCTTCGGTTCTACATCTACCTACTGCAGCCTGCATACATGCAGTTGTGAAAGAATTAATTAAATTATGCTGCCACTAATTATTATGCTATCCCCTGGAATGTGACATCTTCAGGAATGGGACGCTCCAAACACTTTATTTAGAAGCTATATGTAAATTACCCCCAAAATTGTGGTTTTATTTGTTTATTGTGTTCTGTGCAGGACAATGAGATTGTTTCCTCCATTTATTGAGGTTTAGCAATATGTCAGATACTCTGTTCTGTTCAGACCATTGTGCTGTACCTGGCCATAATCAATATTCCTTCAATTACAAGGGCTTTTTAATTATGGCCACTACATTTTTTACCAGGAAGCTTTTGTGCAAACAGTGACTATGATTTAAGTACACGACCTTGGTTTTGTCTTTCTGTGACCTGATTGAGCTCTTTAATTCCTCAGAATGAGGCAAACCAGCAATAAAGCTCAAAGCAGGATTTTATGCTGCAACATATAATGGTGCCACATAGCCTTCAGGCGGGCCAAAATACTCTGGTTTTAAATCCAAGATAATTCTTTGAAGTATTTATTCCAGTCAGAAAAGGCAGTGGGATCAGCACAAAATATGTTTTATTTATGCCAGAGATACAAAGTTGAGGCTTTCTTTGGAGATACACAGCTACTGTGACTTTTGCAGAGATTTAGGCCTGGAAGTGGGAATTCTTTGATTTTTTCCAGTTACTTACCTGTTCCTCAGAAAAAATCACTTCTTAGTTTCTTCATTGGCTTGTTTGTTTGCTGCGAAGGAACAGCTCAATACTGCAAAGCAGCCACTAAGGATGTGAAATTATTTCTACGTATTAACACAGAATGCAATGTTAGAGATTTCTAGCTGTCATCCCATTTGTTCAGTTTCCACTGGCAGGCTCTGCGGGGAAACTGGTGGTCTCGTTGCACTGAGAGAAACCTCTCGCATTCCCTCTCTCAGTTTCCCATGATGCAGAAACTTTAGATGCAGAGCCAGAGCAGGGTTTGCCCGCACTGGGTTTCCCCCCGTGTCACCTGTGATTGCAAGAGTTGATCGAGGGGTATGTATCAAAAAATATGAGAAGGTTCAACAAAGTTATGGAAATAATTAAGGGAAAGCTTTTGCTTCCCTTCTTTATGGTTATAACATTTGGTATTTTACTAAAAATTCAAAATGTTGAATCTGACATATGTTTCTGTGCTAGATACCTTTAATGAAAAGAAAAACAGTCACAGGACTGCTGGACAGCCAAACGTTAAAGATGTGATTTACCCTGAATTCCCTGTCATATTTATAGCTCAAGTCATTGTCTAGATGAATACTCAGATAAAGTTGCATGGAAATTATTTTGTTAGGTCCCTTTCAAAGTTAAAGTAAGTGTTAGTCCTTGTAGAAAGGAACAACCTGCATGTTATTTTTACCAATATTTGGTAAGAGAATAACAGAGCACAGATTTTTCTTGTAATTGATTTTGTTACAAAAAGTACATGATGCTAAACCACTAAGAGACATTGTTTGAATGAATGGGTTTCTAACTTGGTTTTTAAGTGAAAGTCAGATTATTTCTTGGACACCTAACTATGAAAATATTTTAACAGCTTTTTTGCTTGACCCTGTAGTTATATATTTTATGTTACATAATGCCTATGATTTGTAGCGCTGAGAAAGACTAATAGCTGCCACCAATAAAATAGCACAGGAATCATGAAAAGCCAGAAAATACCTAGCGGGTCCATGGGCCCTCCTTGTGGACATGCCACGCTGGAGTTTCCAAGGCTAAATTGACTCTCAGGTCCCATTAGTGCCATACTTTCTGTTGGACTCTTTTTGGTGGGGTGAAGGAAAAGGAAGGCTGATGTGTGCAATTTTGGCATGGGTCACAGCACCCAGGAGAGGGCCGGGAATATATCCGTACTGCTCCCCTCTCTCTGTAGTATCGTACCAGCCGTTAATGAGACTGAGCTGGACTAGCAACTCTAGTAAGAGTGTTACTGAAGTTTCCATCTACGTCCAGAGCTGTCACCCTTGCCCTCTAATGCACAGAGTTCTTCTGGGTGGCTGGACTTAGTTTCAGGATGCGTGAGACTTGATTTCAGTTGATGATAGCTTATGTGTGTAGAGGCTGTCCTCAACTTGTAGGTGACAATCCTCAGTTCATGGAGCAGGTCTGGCAGGAAGGTGCCACCAGCGACTGCAGAGGGAAACCTTTCTAAACCACCATGGTGGCTGGCCTCTATGTCTGGTCTGCTCTGCTCTTGGGGTGGCAGACCCACTGGGAGAGCCTGGGACATCGGGGGGAGACGTGATGTCATGTCCACATGCTAGAGCTCAGCCAACGTAGCATGTGTACATTCGTTAGCGCAGGTGGCAGTGTCCTGTTGACAACAGTGGAGCATCTGTTGGCACTGTAGGCAAGAGGACGCAAGATCTCCTCTTGTTGAAGGCATCTGTCAAGCATGTAACAGCCTTTCCTTTCTAGTCATCCCCTACTGCCTCCCTAAGCTGGAGAACTCTGTGTTCAGCTTAACCGTGGTCCTTGTAACAGTAATGTTGGTTTAGCCCATGGGCCGTGATGCCTTTTCTCTTGACCCTGCGGAGCTGAAGTTCTTTAGGGGACTGGCTGAAGTGTTCCTGCTTATGAACCTGTTTTTTCAGTTGAGTCAAAACCTGTCATGGGACTGTTTCTGAGTCCCATTCTCTTGCATCTGCCAGTAACCACCTTTTCTATCAAGCACATCTTGCTGATGCATATAAAGTACCACCTGAAATGATTTTAAGAAGTTTTAATACCACCCCAGTCAGATTACCTAAATGTCGTGCTTGAAGAGTGCACATAGCTTGGTCTTCAGATACAGCTGTGTTTTACTGTTCTATTTATTCTGTGTTTAGTATAATATCTAGCATATCATATAGCCCTTGCCACAAAAAAAATCTATAAAATAGATTTTGATATTCAAAATGTCGTTATGCAAAAAATATGCAGTGGGAACACGAGGCTGAGTAACACAGTGTCTAGGCTATGTTGAAAAGCGGACCCCATAAATTCTAAGTTGTTAAAGAATTTAAGGAGTTTAAGGAGTATAAGACTAGATGCTTTAAGAAAGGATGCCAAATAACTGAGCATTGGGGGAGGAATAAAAGTGGGAAAGCTGTGCAAAGAGGCCAAGGGCAAAAGCATGGCAATGAGAAGTAAAAATAGCAGGATAAAGATCATGCTGCTACCAAAAAATAGCCTGTAGTTCCTCATGTGTATGTGAAACTTGAATAGTGACCAAAATAACCTTCATGGAAGAGAAATCCAAGATATTTACTTACAAGCTCTCCAGAACAACTATGTATGGATGTAGGTGATGAAGTGTCTCCTTGTGAAATAGCTTTTTACCCAGTGGAATAAAATCAGGCCAAATGAAATTTTGTTTCTTTATTACTTTAATCGCTGGGATTAAAGATTTCACTTTCAGGTAGTTCTTTAAAAATATAATCTCTTATAATTGTATCTAATGAAAACATACATTACATAATTTTGTATTTGAATTCATTCATCCCCTTTGATTTCTACCTTACTCCCAAGCAGTAGAGTTTATTGCAAAACTTTGGAAAAACAGATTTTGTTAAAACAGAATATTTTTTTAAGTGTTAAGAAATGGCAAGCATTTTATCATGATTTCCTACAGTTATTGCTCTTGAAAATTCGATTTACCAGTTCACTAAAATGCTCTTTTTGAAAGTATTGCATCTACATGTAAGGGAAAGGGAGTTTATGGACTCAGAAATTGAGATAAGAAGTTCAGAAGTAGCCGTGATTAAATTTTCTTGGGCTTTTTGCTTGTATGTTTTGTTCTGACATTTTGTGGTGCCTCTTAGGTGGGAAACAAAATGAAATGTTTCCTTAAAGCAGCACTTTTGCTTATAAAAGCAACACATGTGTTCAGTTTAGCTCATCAGATGCTCTCAGATTCATGCATTTTCATTCTAGGATATTTTTGTTTTTATATATAAGTATCCATAGCTCTTCAAGGTAAGGCCTATTCTCAGTATTTATTTTGCAGGGGATTTTCTCCTTTCTATAATGGGATGGATTAAAAATAGCCAAGATTCAATCAAAAGGCCAAGCAAGGCAAACTAATCTGGTTTTAAACTACTGAGCTGGCATATACGCTGAGAGAGGGATTGGCACGGGGCTTTTATGTTGCTGTGCAGCTGGCAGAGCTACCTTCAACTGCAAGTTTCTTTTTGAGTGAAGTCCAGCTTAGTGCTCTTATCAGTACTCATCCCAACCAAATAAGCTTTTCTCAGAAAACAGGGAATCGATAGACTCTAAGTTTATGTTGTGACTTAATACCTGTCAGGGCACTGAATAATGCCAGAACCTGGGGATTTGCCTGCAGAAAGCCTCCCAGAAGTTGGTGATGCTCTTAGCAGCAGCATTAACTTCTAATCTTTGATTTTCTTTCTCTTTGGGGAAACGGGGCGACATTTTGTGTGTAACTGTAGCCTGGTGCGTCGATCTTTGGACATCCATCTCCCTGAAAGACATTGTAATGAATGAGTGCTGAGACGGCAGGTGTGTCCGTGTTTAAGCACTTGATGATGCTCTCTGCTTTACCAAGCGCCTCGAGCACCTCTAACTTCTTTTAAGCTCTTCATCAAAGCTATCTTTAAAGATGTCTCTTAAAATTATCTTTTCTGTAACAAGCTTTTTGGTGGTTGGGCTTCCCTTTTGTCTACCCTTTTCCTCTCCCCATATACTTTCTCCCAAAGTCATCTCATTATTCTTTCGCTGCAGCACTATACCAGTATGTTGGCTCCGAAATTGGTTTCTCAGTCTTCCACATGCTGTGTGTCTGCCAGGTTTTTTTCCCCCAACATTTCCTGTTGGTATTTTATTTTTCTCTATTTAGATTAGTTTCTGTCACACCCACAACATTCCCAAATCCTGTTTTATCCTTTTTTTGCTCAGTGTTGGCACCATTTCTTTCAACCGTACTCACGACACTGGGATTCTTTCAGATGCTGTTTGCTCATTCTCTGTTTGTGTCCCAACTTCAGTTGCCAAGGAACAGCCCACTTTTTGGTGCAGAAAGCCTTGACTTCGGCAGTTTCCTGCTCTAAATTATTTTCTCACATTTTTGTCCTGATCTGTCAAGACACTTCGAGTAGCGTACTTTTCCACTCTGCTCTTCTCTTTTGGTTTCACCACAGCTCATCCCTTTAGTATGTACTTCTGCTCAAAATAGAGAATTTACAGTGGCGTTGGCAGAGCAGCAGTATTGCAGCGGCATTCTGAATGGCTGGAAATAAAGCTAGATGGCAGCATGAAGGGTGATCCAGTAGTTGAGATCATGCAATGCCTGGAAGGAAAGCATTACCTAGATGGGTTTAAAAGCAACTGCATGTTTAGAGGATGTGCTGGAAGACTTGGGAAGGTTTAGACATGGTTTAGTTATCAGGTATAGTAAACAGAGCCAAGTCGGAGATAACACCTTGCATACGTCCTTCTAAGAATAATACTGGGGTTCTCCTGGTCTCTGGGATAAGGGGATGAGAGGAGGGAGAAGATTAAGAGCTATGCTTCCACTGCCTTATCTTGCACCACTGTGTGAATATCCCCAAGTAAATGCTAAAGCTGTCTGACTTGGATTTTAGTTCAGAAAGCTCTGGAGAGTCAAGATAGATTGGCAAATCATCAGCATAAAGATTACAGCTGATTTGGTTTCTATGAGTGGGACTCGGTCATGATCCTTGCCTTGGACAACCATTTTGAAACTCTCCTGGAAAATAGCAGGTGGGATGAGAATAATTCTGTGAAAAATATCTAGATGGAATAATTAGCAGCAGGGAAAATAAAAAAGAGAGTGGCATTAAAGTAGGCAAAATTTGAAAAAAGCAATGCTGCCAGTGGGGGTAAAGTTACTGACAGTGATGTGGATGGAGGTGTCTGGGAAATGTGTCCGTAGAGACCTCGCCCCATGCAACCTTCTCTGAGAGTCATCCCCAGTTATGCTCCTGATCCACCTCTTTTGTTCTGGGCTCTGTTTTCTTTCATGGCACCTGCATGTTTTGAAATTTTACCTTGAAATACATCTGCTTTTTCATGCCTCTCAGCAAATCTGTTTCTGCTGTGCAATCTGTACATAGTTTCTTCTGCCTCAAACTGTACCAGTCACGGTACGAGCTCGGATGTCGGGTCTCAGTACGAGGAACGTGTTGGTTTAATACAAGCATTCTGCAGGGGGAAAAAAGTTGTTTATTTTACAAGGACTTAGAAGTATATAGCAGCAAGGAAATGCGCTGCAGGAGAGGTGGGATTTGTAAAGCCTCGGGACAGCAGACGGTATTCATTGCGCGTTCAGTGTGCAGCGCTGTATGTGCCTCTGGTAGCAGTCCAGGCTCTGTTAGTGGAGCCTGTTTGTGGTACCCAGGTCCAGCTCAGTGTGCTTTAAGCTATTACATCTTCCATCAGTTGCGTGGCATGGAAAAAACAACAGGGGAGAGAGTAGTGCTTGTGCAGGTGGAGTACAGGTGATGAAGAGGGGGGAGAGGGAAACCCAGAGTTTGTCCATCCTCAGGGGGGAATACTGAAGTTAGGGCACAGCACCGGGCTGAAAGACAGAGCACAGCCTCTTACCAAAGAGACCAAGTGCCTAAGAGTTTGGGAAAAGAAAATTAATAAATACAGAAAATAATAAATCTAAAACTGAGTGACAGCAAAAGAAAGATTTGCTACCAGCTCTTTTTGCTGAGAAAATAATCTTGATCTCGCCAACTTCCAACTATATACCTCAGAGGCTGTCAGTTAACTGAATCAGAAAAACATGAGTAATTTATTCACAAGAGGCAGGTATTTCAATGAGTTTTTGAAAGCGAAGGCTGTAAGATAAGCTGCTTGTTAGCCATGTTAATCTGGTTCATAGGAAACAGCCATATTCTACTTTGCTGTTGCTTTTGATGACAATCTGAGCAATATTATTCTGACAAGATGCACTGTGTGCTGAAAAGTGACGATCCAAAAGATGATGCATGTTCCCTGGAGTAAAGGATGCACAACTATTCCTGAGCTGACGACTGCAGGGTACACATAACACACTTTGTAAGAATAACTCCATTGCAAATAAGCCCAAAAGGAACTTTTCCATCAGCTGTGGCCCTGCATGCACCAAGGAGCCATGGGGTGATGGTTATGAGTTGGGGGTCTGACTTCTTAGCTCCTCTATCAGTGTGCTGTGCAACCTCGGTCAAAACGCTTACTTTCTCCATGTCTGAGATTTCCTTTCTGTGGGTAGGACACACAAGGGTGGTGATGGCTCGTTCGTCTTCAGTCGAGGCATGCGCATGACAAATTTCAACAAGCTTAATATGCCAGGCACGTAGAAGGTAGTCCTCCAGATGTACCCAAGCGGAAGGGTTTGCGTTCGTGTGCCTGAGGTAGATGGGTTAATGCAGCGGTCCAGGTCCTGGCCACTGCTGGCAGTTGCCGTTCTACAAAACAGCGATCTCCCCACGAAATGAAAGCATGACCAGCCTTTACGATATATTGGGTTTTTCTGAATTTCAAATCTGTTTTTCTTTAGAAACGTTGGCTTGCATTTGCTTAAATTTCTTTTTAAACTCCTGGAAGTTAAAGGTTGAATATTTTTGGCAACTTTCCAAAATATTAAGCTCTGTTGCATAAGTTGCTTCGCTACGTACTCCTGATAAAAAGGTATGTGCTTTTTTGTCGTCTCAAGGCTTGCCGTGAAATCCGAAAACTTCAGGCTGTGTCACTTTAATATACAAACACGCTAAGCAATACAAAAGGCTTAAAATCAAAGCTGTGCTGTTATCTCTTCAGACCAGGAGCTTTTTCGAGGAGGTTCTAATGCAGAAGCAGAATAACTTCCAGTTGGGTCTTTGAAGTTTTTTTAGTGTGATATCATGGACATTTAATCCGTGCTGTGGCTGCTCTTAAAACTAGTGAGAAATTGCAAAGTGAAGCAGTAAGGAAAAGAAGCTGTTTGAATGTTTAATCAGCCTCACTTGATAGAGTCTGCTGGTTCGGTCCCAGTATGGAAGTAAACCTGGTCACGGCTGTAACTTTAAGTCTGATGCAGCTGAAATGTCCCAGTTCAGGTGTAGTACCGTGTGGTGATGTATAGCGATATAAAAACTACTAAAGCGATGACTACAACATAGGCTTTAATGTTATCCCAAGACTCGGAGCGTGCGTTTGTGGTTAGAGTCGATGGAGAGGCGGCGTGTCCTCGGCAGAGGTCTCGGCTCGTAGCAGAGCGCTGCTTATTCACATCTCTAAATCAGCGTATCGTGAAGTCACTTTCCCCCCTTAGGTGAATGCATTCAAAGTTGCACTGAAATTATTTTGCTCATCTTTGAGGGTTTTTTACCTGTGTGTGTTTGATTTTCTGGTTTTGTGTTTGGTGGTTGTTTTCGTTCCGCAATGGCATTAAACTCTGGCAGCTAACGCAGGGAAAGAGGTGTTTGCTGAAACACTGGATCCTAATCCCAGCCACAGCGTTTCAGCAACAAGTCATTTGGCTGAATAATTTCCTTGCTCAGCCCCCGTTTCTGCATCTATTCAGTGAAGAAAATAGCCTGAAATCTACTTGACCTTCTGCCGTGTTAATAAGTGCGATTAACAACCCCTTGTTCTAATGAGCTAGAGAAACAAAATTACTGTGTACTATCATTTAATTAAACTGTGTTTCAGGAAACTGTTGTTTAAATGGTAACTTATATTTCCTTGGCATTGGTTTAATCTTTGCTTTTTCTAACTTCATTCCCCTTTACTTACTCTTCTCCCTTTAATTAGTATCCCTTTGTTCTTTTTTCCTACGTCTGCCTCTTTCCTCCTTATTTTCCCTTCTTTTTTAATTTGCTGTAATTTGGCGGGTCAGGCACTAAAGTGATGTGAACGACACAGAAATACCTCCAAAGGCAGATGCAATTCTGCTTTCATTGCTGCCTCCATGAACATGTGTGGGCAAAGCATCGGAGCACGATGGAGATCCGGAGTGGATAATGGGAACTGAGGGATGTGCAGGAAGGGCGGACACCCCTCAAAGAAAACAAGCAAACAAATTGGCTCTCCGGTTAAGGGTAAGATTGAAAAAGGAGGTGGAAAGCCCCAGAGGCTTCTGCTGAACTCCGCATCTCTTTGCTGGTGGTCCACTGCCTTTGCAAATGCCTGGTGAGATTGCACCAAGGGCGAGCCTGCTGCAAACAGCCTCATTGCTCTGCTCTGCTGCTGTTGCAGCCCGGTGGTATGGTGCACCTTCCACTCCTCCACCCTGGACGAGCCATCGCACCTCGCTCTGCACACTTGGCTTTCCAACCCAATGCAAAGTTCTCTCCGTGTGCAGGTGCTGCCCGCTTCGCAGGTGTGCTCTCTGCATGCGTCTACCGAGAGCGTTAGCTGGTCCCCATGTGCTTACAGGCACTTGGGCTCGATAAGCAAAGATGTGTTGCTCACACAGTCAAGAGAAATTCTTTTTTTATTCTTTAGCTATGTCCATTTTTATAGGGAAGAAATAATAACATCCAGGCATTCGTGTTTATCCTAACTGGAGGCCTGATTTATGCCTCTCCTTTTCTCAAGGGTACTGCTCTCAGTGTTTATGTAGTGAAATGGCACTAGAAAATGAACATGCTTTGGAAACTATTTATGGATTCGAATTGGCTGCTTTTCTATTTAATGAAGTCCCTGTCTTTGAGTCTGTGCCATTTAATTAAGTAGTTTATATAATTACTCTCTGTCATCAATTCTGTCCACTCTGGAAGGTTTGTGTTTTCTTACTGAAAAAGGTGTTTTATTTAATGCTGGTTTGTAAGTCCTTCAACTTGGGAGACAAAACAGCACACAAAAATGCAGAATCCCAAGGTAAAGACACTTTCTGTAGCAGGGTGGACTGAGTTGAGTCGGGTGAGATGCTGCTAAGGCCATTCTTTTTCTCCTCAGTTACTGACGTACCAAAACTTTCTCTTATTCCTCCTCTTTTTAGGAAGAGGAGCTGCGATCCAATCTCTGTGTCAATACAGACAACGCCTGTGTGCTCTTGGCAGAATACCTAGCCTGGCTCTTTCTTTGCTATAATCCTGGAGATATTTTGGGCTTATGAAAGGTCTGGCGTTCTTTACATGCAGGTAGTACCTCTTCGAGCCCTCAGCAGCTGCTTTGTGTAACGTCATTCATAGCAGTGGAGTCACTAAAGCATCTCTTGCTTCAGAGCCTGCTCTGCATCCTTACCTGTTTGACCTGTTAATGTGTGTTGCTCATCAGAGGGAAGGTTTCCTCCTCAGCAGTGGTTACTTTGGTGACAGAGTAGAGATTTCAGAGTAACCTGGTTCTTTCTGAGAGTTCATGGGTGACAGATTCCTTCCAACTAAAAGGAGACCCCTGTGTGGTAGATGCATCTCCAGTTTTTCCACTTGACCGTAGCTTTGGTAAATTGAGGCAGATCCTTGCTTCTCCTGCTGTAACCTTTGGGGTTTTTTAAATTGTTTTCCTTTTTTGTTGTTGTTTTCTTAAACCCTCAGATGTTCTCTTGATTCTCAAATTCCAGTTATAAGAACTAGACACAGTTTTCCATTAACAATTCCAGAATAACTTTACTACAATCAATCATTATTATTCCTCTATTTATACATCTTAGGATTTCAGTAGCCTTTTTAAACGCTGTGTCGTACCATAATCTTATGTTTCAGCTGCTTATCACCCACATGATCACAAAGTCTGATGGGCAAGAAAAATCTTTTTTCCTGGCAGACTGGTGTTACAGTAGCACACAGGGAGAGGAGACAAAAGTTCTCTTTATTCCTGAACGGCGTTGGATTAGTTTTACATAAACTGTGAATGCAACGCTTTCCTCGCTAGCTCCCAGCTCATTATTTGCAACGTGGGTCAATACAGTGGCCTTTTCAAATCTGAAGCGAGGAGAGGACCTAAGCAAAAGAACCATAATTGCATTTAAACAGAGCTCATTGAATCTCAAAGTCGTTATCTTCACAAATTTTAATTTCCATATACATCGCTAAAGGAAAATGTCATCAGGCTCCCATGGTAAATTGTTTAAAGGACTACACGGCCACATTTTCCTCATTAACTGTTTGTGTGCAGGGTTTGTTCCAGCTTTTGAAGAGGCAGCAGGGGACTCCAGTAAATACGGCTGGAACAAATTGCAGTTGTGTCATCTATTCATTAATCCCTCCAGCTCCTCGGAGCGAACGGCACAGCAGAACTGCTTGGATTGCCCCCGAGGCTCTGCGGCTTCACTTACTTTCTTTCTCACACTGAAGTGGTTTATCTCGATTCTTATCTCCTCATCACAGCATTGGATGTAACATGGGGCTAATTATTAATGTGATTTCTAAATACAGAATTTTTATAAGGTCAGTCCTAAGAGAAATGGGGACCTAAATGAAAGCTTAAGAATTGCGTCCAGCGTTAGACATATCCTGTTTAGTAAAAGCCTTATCAGGATAGAACTTGGCTGTTGGGCTCCAGGGGACAACATCTGGTCAAAGCTCTTGCTCCAGAACAGAAGTAGGTGCCGTGCTGCCGGCTGCTGCAGTGTTTGGGTGTCCTGGGTCTCTAAGGTGGTGATGTGCAGGTGATTTATGACTGTGGAAGGCAAAATAACAGTACTTTATATGTCGATATATGCTCGAAAATTATTTGAAAATTCTGGTCCATTTTCTACTTGTTAACATTTCTCGAGTTTTGAAATTGTACTGGAATTATTTACGTAAATATTTCATTCAGGAGTGCTGGACTCAGTATTGGGAAAAGGAGCAGTGGGAGCCTTGCAGGTGCTCTAGTTCTTGGGGGAAAATGTGCCCAGAGCAGCAGGGTGGGAACCGGTGTGTGTCTGGTACTATGCTTCCCCTATTCTTCTAAGTCCATCAAAAAAAACCCTTATACATTTGCTTTTTAGAATGAACCATACCTGTCTTCCACCCACAGTTATGAAAACATGATGCAGAACGAAGGGCAGGACTTTTATTTACCTTGTGCTGTGACCTAAACCCTGAGGAGTGACTTACAGATCAGCGTCTGTCTGTCTGCATGAGAGCCTGTAAATACAGAACAGCTCTGTATGAGCCATCTGTACGAATTACTTCAGCTAAAAGTAATGGTCAGGACTGCAGCGAGCCTCGGTCTACCAGTCCCGGCCAGCGTTCCTCTGAGCACACTTCACACCACGCAGTCAAACAGATGGTGGGTAGCAAAGGGCACAAGCAATACTGGTACGCTTCTGCGCTGGGCATCGTAGGAAATGCAAATTCCCAGCTGTATATAAGGTGTCTTGTGTGCTGGTCTCTTCATCTGTCACCTGATAGCAATGGCTTGCTCCATCACGGAGACATCCCAATAAGTACGAGCGCCCTGCGTGTGCAGTCCCCTGCTCTGCGTGCCCGAGATGGTATCGAGCTGAAGCTATTTAAGGAAGCGTTTGCCAAAACTGACACTTTTACAATGGGAAAAGCGATTTCTTGTTCCTTCACTTCATTCTCTAGATGAATTAAATTATTTGGACTACATTTTTTTGTTGCAGAATAAGAATCTAAAATAGAATACAAGTTTCTGGCCAGATGGTTGAATTTTCGTAAAATTCTAGGCAGGTGAAAATAGAGTCTTCTTGGTCTCCTGCGTAACAAACTAATTCTTAGAGTTTTTCAGCCCAGACCAAATCTTTCTAGTTCTTGTGATGATTTCTGCTTGGCAGAAAGTGATGTCTCTAAATCAGGAGAGACCATTTAGACTAAAATATTCCGCTATACTCACTCTTTCTTTGCTTGGAGAGAGAGAACAACGGCAAAGAAAGAAGAAAGCTTCTTGCTATTTAATTGAGTCTAATAGGCTATAAATACATTCTTTGCCTCAACTAAAGTAGCAGAATGAAAGGCTTCTGGTAAAATCGATTCTCCATAAACCATCTTGTATCCCACTCCTATTTGGAAAAACATCTGCACAGAAACACCTGTAGAAATCCCCTGGAGTGGTTTTAAGGCACTTTAATTGCAGATGAAGGCTTTCATTTCAGGATCTGCATTGATGCAAGGTTACAGTCGCAAAGTTTTAAACATTGTTTTCTCGGGGGCTGCACAAAGTTGCAGTGATTTTGCAAAACTGGGTTTTTTTCACCTTCTATGTTGAATTTGATGAGCTCAGTAAAATATGAAATGCAGTGTTTTTCTATATCAAAAAATGCTTGATGCCTAGTTTGCAAAATGAGCAGTTCAATAGTCTTGTAAAGTTAGTTGGTTTTATGACATTTCAACCATTATTTTCAGTGTTATTTCTCATTCTCTCACTTCTGTATTTTTATGCCAATATATAAAAAAAAAATGATCCCCCATTGCTTAGATTTGATTATAGTAATATAAGAAAACGTCTCAGTTCTTCCTGGTTGGGTGAAATTTTTCTGGCAGCAAATGCAGTCCCTGCTGGTATAGCTGTATATGCATTACAATTAGTAATCATTTGCGACCATAAATTGTAATTTGGGATCCAGATTTTTCTGCACTGTTAACTGGTAATGGATAAGTATTTTCATGCATTTAAAAATCTTTTTTAACATTTCCTAATTTAATATTCAGCTCATCTATGTTAATAGTTACGATCAATTAGCAAAAAAATTGGGTTAAATCTTGACATACCTCTTTTTTTTAGTAATTCATTCAAACGTGTTTTGCTTTGTTCCATAGCTAAATCATGCCTTTTGGCAAATAGAGTTATTAGTCTCATATGCCAAATATTAATGTCCTTTAGATATGGCCATGTGGACACGGTAGTCGTAATTATTGCTTGTCTTTTGTGTCTGTGCTTGTGTCTTCCAGGATTTATGAAATACATCACCTTTACAATAAGCTTCAGATTCCTATTTGTTAAAACTAACAGGAGTGTTATAAAATAAGTGCTTTGTCTGTGGCTAATTTTCAGTTTAATTTACCCACTAATCTTAATTCTTCTCCTAAAAAGGGTATGAATAATAATTAGCTTCCTAGCACAATTAAGATTCAGAGTTTGTATCTGTGCCTATGCAATTTAAGCGCTAATGCATTTCCTTTTATTAGGGTAATAACTCCTCTTATTCTCATTATTCTTAATATATTTACTGAACATTTTTGGGTGCGTATATGCAGTTGTCTAAACAACCAGAATAAATATTCTGGGTGGAGTAGCCATCCCAAGGAATTCTCTGGAAATATTTTTACAGAGTCACAGAAGGGCTGAGGTTGGAGGTGCCTCTGGAGACCGTCCAGTCCAACCTCTGCTGGAGATGGGGCAGCTGGAGCAGGTTGCTCAAGAACATGTCCAGTTGGGCTTTGACTGTCTCCAAGGATGGAGACTCCACAGCCTCTCCGGGCAACCTGCCTTGGTGTTTGACCACCCTCACCATGAAAAAAAGTTTTTTTCTTCTTGTTAAATGGAATTTCCTGTATTTCAGTTTGTGCCCATCGCCTCTTGGCCATTCACTGGGCACCACTGAGAAGAGCCTGGCACCATCATTTGTGTTTGTACACGTGGATAAGATCCTTCTGAGCCTTCTCTTTGTTGGGCGGAACAGTCCCAGCTCTCTTAGCCTCTCCTTGTACAACAGATGCTTCAAGCCCTTAATCATCTTTGTGTCCCTTCACTGGACTCACTCCAGTGTGTCCCTGTCTCTGTTGTACTGGGAAGGCCAGCACTGGACCCAGCACTCTAGGTGCATTTCACCAGTGCTGAGCAGAGGGGAAGGATCACCTCCCTTGACCTGCTGGCAACGCTCTGCCTAATGCAGTCCAGTGTGCTGTTGGCCCTCTTTGCTGCTAGGGCACATTGCTGGCTCATGTTCACCTTGTTGTCCACCAGGACCCCCAGATCCTTATTTGCCATCTTCTTGTCCACCGGGACCCCCAGGTCCTTCTTCAACCAGCTTTCCAGCTGGTTAGCCCCCAGTGTGTACTGGTGCATGCGATCGTTCCTCCCCAGGGGCAGGACTTTGCAGTTCCCTTTGTTGAACTTCATGAGGTTCCCGTTGGCCCATTTCCCCAGCATGTCCAGGTCCCTCAAACTGGCAGCACATCCATCTGGTATATCAAGTGCTCCTCCCAGTTTTGTATCATCTGCAAAGTTGCTGAGGGTGCACTCTGTCCCATCATCGGGTTCATTGATGAGAATATACTTGATTTCCTTGTGAGTAGGATTTCATTTCATGCCTGTATGAATCGAAGCATTTGATTGTTTTCGTCAATAATAATAGTTTTAATAGCGATTAGCCAAAACTTACAAGAAGAATATGTGTTTTGACTTTGATATACATGCTATTTTGAATACTTTCAAATCAATACAGTGTATATTAAAGGGATTAAACTCGACTTGCACGATAGACTTCAGGATAATTATAAATAGAAATTGTTGAGTGGGTATATTCATAAGGAGAGCCATGCATTTCGGTATAATCAACTGTAAGTCTATATATCCAATACTGCACAGTGTAGGTCATAAAAGAAGATGTAGGGGCTACATGAACTGTACAAGGCAATGTTGAGCCAATAAGCATAATGCAAATGGCTAATAAGGAGGTGGGTTTGGTATTGGTAAGTCTTCCTCCGTGTTGCGTTGCCTTGCTATGATGATTACCCCTAAAGAACAAAGTTGGAAAATAAGAGTGTTCAAAGGAGAACCATATGAATGCTTGAAAAGATTCGAAAGCGTGCATGAAAATGTGACATTTAATAAAGTGCCATTCAATGAGCTCCATCTATTGAGTTTATCAATGAGAAGATAATGGGGTGATTTGATCAATTTGCATGTATTTACATGAGAAAGAGGAGTGTAGGTGAGCAGACGTTTTACCTGATTCAGTGGCTGAAAGTCATAGATAATAGCAGATTCAGATTGGAAATAATGTGAACGTTTTCTGTGGTATGTGAATTTATCCTCTAACAGTAAGGCTAATTAACTTCCAAGGGCTATGGAAGATTCTCTGTCTCTGAAACAGAGTCGAATATTTTTCAAAATGACTTATTCATTCAAACAATGAGACAGGGAAGTCCTGTGGTCCCGATTCAAGATGCCAGACAAGATAATCATAATGCTCCCCCTTGCCTTGATAAAATTAATCTTTTAATTAGATGTCCACATTCCAGAGCACTCCTTGTAGCTCTGCCAATTGCAGTGAAATCTCTGACAAATCCGTCTCTGTGCTTTGTTTCTTTCCTCGTCTGTAGAATGAGTGACTGCTTGGCTATATTACATGGAGCATGTTTTTGTTAATTTTAATTAATTAATTAAAATTATCTATTTAAAAAAATGACTTGTACAAGTATTTCACTAACCGCTCCCTCATTGGAAGATGGAAAATAATCGTTTTGCATTTGTTCTCACCCCTTCTGATCTGTGTCCTAGATTAACGAGTACCGTGCCAACATTCGCGTGTATGCTCACCGCAGTGTCACACATTTCTATATGACTAATGTTGGGGGGAGTGGGAGGGAGAACAGAACATGTAATTTTTACATTACAAATTTTGTTGACTTACTTGCTTCTCATTCTAGGACATTTAAATAAGTCTATTTAAGAAGTGAGTGACAAGTGCTGTCTTAGGGAAGAAACTAAAATGCATAATTTAAAGCCATAAATCATCATCATTTTTTATTTTTATCCTTTCCGTGTGGTGATATGGTTATTTGGATTGCTTGTAGCCATAAATCCACATGTAGACTGTGTCAAAGAAGATCAAGCTTTCCGTGCTCAAAGCATGAAGTCGGAGGAAAGCTCCACAGCAGATGGCCTTTTCTTTCCGTTTCATGGACACCAGTTCGCACTGGGCAATTCATTATTTTCTACAGTTGAAGCAGCTGTGGATTACTGTAATTATGGATCTAATATATCTCTGACAATCCAGTGCGAATACTAATTTGAACTTTATACATCTCCTTGGGATCAGGTTAATTTTCTCATGATTATATATCTTCTGATTAATTAAAGATGTTTGTGAGGCTAATATTTTTCCTGCTACGGAAATAAGTTGTGCATGGATTGCAAAATAATAGTGGTGTTTTCAGTGTTCAGTCTTGTTGAAAGTCCTAGGAGAGAATTTCTGAGTTCCCCAAACGTTTTCAGATATCACGCTTTTGCTAATAACCTTGTTTTAAATTGTGAGTTTGGCCTTCCTAGGATACATATAGATCAATAGTGAATTACTTACTTGAATATTTATTTTGGAGAAAAAAAGACACTTTTTAATAGAAATAATTGGCTAAGCGTACCAAAAATTTGTATTACAGGAAAACTCTACTAATGGGGTTCTTTTGGCATGTTTGTTCTTTAAATAGCTCCTTGCTTTAGAGGGCAAAATGTTTGTCTTGGTGCCATTTGTACATCTTGTATTATCCTCTTGAGAGTAGATGATGTTTTGCTATCATATGTTTTCCTTTTGAGTAACTATTCATGGCTTCGTGTCCTTATTCCAAGAGGTTTGCCTCAGCAAAATCCCACTGACTTCAGTGGAGTTATTCATGGTTCATGCTGATGAAGGAGAGGCTTCCAATCCGAAACGCTGAGTGTGAGATGTGAGAGTCAGGGCTGATGTACGTATATGTCTCTGAAATCAGTTGAAGTGGCACGTGTGGGCCTGGAGGCAGAATTTTTGTATCTGGTTCAATCAACACCAGCCTTCCCTGCACTGCGGTGTGAATAGGTTGAAAGGGTGGTTTGTCTGCAGTAAGTTCAGCTCTTAGGGAGGCAGGAACCCCAAGAACATTCTTTAACCACTTCTTTCCTATAGTAAGCACCCAACAAAGCATCAGGATGCCGAGAAACGACTCTTAAAGCTTTACGACTTATTTGTGAATACAGTAAAATGGGAACAACTACTCCGTATGCTGCACCGTGTTTGAAAATGACGTGGCTGGGCAGGGGGAATGTGCTCATAAAGTTGTCCCAGTTCACCCCTGGAAGCAGGGACATCTCTACCAGAATGCGGTGGGTCAGGGGGAGATCGATTTATTGACTTTGAGGTCTTTTATTTAATCTGAGATGTGATTTCTTTAACCTAGCAGTCTGATTTTTTTTTTATATATCTATATATATGTATGTAAATATGTATATTTTTGTACTGTACTTTTTTGAAATAAGCAGGAAAGCCTTATAGAGTCGCTACAAAAAAAATCACTAACAGACTCTTGAATACACTTCTCGTCCACAACCTTATTATGCCATGGTTTTTACCATCCTATTGGGAGATATCCAGTAAGTTAAGTGCACTGTTCCTAGAATAATGAATTGTGTGGGTGTTTTGTTTTTTTTTTTTTTTTTAAATATGTGAGTCCAGAAACCTGTATATAAAAGTATTTTTGCTAAGGAGTGCTAGTCTGAAATGTGGAATGTGAAATTCCAAACGGGATCATTATATATTTCAAATAGCACCTCTAGTTGAAATCTTTTCCATGAGCATTGAAATGATTGACCCACGAATGAAGGTCAGATGGCGGCAGTGACAGGCTTCCACACCCCACGTCCGCTCCCCGGGAGCACCAAACACACATGTTGGGTCCGAGGGGACTCTGGAGATGCATCTTCATCCTGGAAGATTCTCTGAAATGCTTAATCTGCGTGGGATTCAGCATCCTAATTTACATGGAAGGCTGTTTCGCTGGGATCCCCTAAGGCTTAAGAGAATAGCACGAAAGATTTGTCTGTGCTGATGATGTGATCAGTGGTACTAAGACTTTTAAGCACGGGCATGTTTGCTGGAAAGAGCAAGGGAGCATTTGCTCCCTAGACCACAGTTGGTAGGAACTGAATTAGCAGGGCTCCTTACACCCTGAGAGAACCACTTTGCTCTCTGCGCCTTACAAATCTTGGTGCTTTCATGTGCGGAGAAGTCATTTGATCTTTTATCCCATTTTTGAGGCATCAAAGTTAAACTGACTAGTCTGTAATTCTGTTTCTCTCCCTTTATACTATTTTAAAAGTAGCCCTGACACCTACCCTTTCCAAATAGCATCTTGCCATCCTCTGTGAATTTTCAAAGACAGAGGTCGTTACAGAGATTGTTTCAGCCCATTACCTATGTATACCTGAATGAATTTCATCTGGCCCAGCCAGCTGGAAAATATCTAATCTTTATAAGCACTTTCCAACATGTTCTTTCCCTATTCTGTCTTGAGATTTTGGTTATTTGCCTCTGATATTAGCTGCCAGTTGAATGCAGCAAGGTAAAGATAGTGAGTACTGTAGCAAAAGAAGACATTAAGTACTTCAGCTTTTATGGCACCATCTATCAATAGCTTTTCTACTCTGCTGAGCAGTAGAGCAACATTTTGCCTGGTTTTTTTCTTATTACAAATGGACTTGTAGAACGTTTTCTTGCTACCTTTGCTAGCTCCGAGTCATTTTTTTCTTTAGTCTCCATTTGTTTCTCAGTGTTTGTTATTCTTTTATACTCATGTGGTATTCTGACTGCGTATATGTGTCCTTCTTGAGTTTGAGATCGGTGAGCAGCTTATGACTTCGCCAGGTTAATTCCTAGGTTTTTTCTGCATTGGGATAGTTTTAACTCACATCGTTTCTCTAAGGAAATGTTTGCTCCCCATACCTTCTTTTCTCCTTTGACTTGCAGCTGTTGGTCCTTTTGTACTGTCAAGCCTCAGAGATCTTTAAGTGTCCTTCCTTTAAAGTCCTTTGTCTTTATTATGTTGTTTTCTCCCTGAAGAATTAATCATCACCTTCATGCAAGTTGTCTTTTGCCTTCCTTATCTGAGGGGGCTTCTCAGTGCTGGAACATCCCGCACCCAAACTGTGGTCTTTGCTGCTATCACCAACACACTCCAAGGTTGCTGGACAACCTGTGCTCTGAAATATATTTCCCATAACATATCTGAGTAGTTGCACTACTTCATTACATCTTGTCCTTTTGTGGATTATTCCAGTTCCTGGTTAAAAAACCCCAGCCTCTCTCCTTTATTTTTCATTTGGTGTCTGGTGGACCCGCGCTATGGGAGTGCCCTCTGCTTCTCTTTTTTACGTGATGACTTTCGGCCGGTCTGTCTCCCTTTTACAGACTGGACCTAGAAGAGAAAATACTCTCTTGATGTGCAGGGCACTTCTTTATTTCCATAGCCTCCTTTCTGAGGGAGTTATATCATCTGTATTAACAATCTAGTCTTGTGAATTATTTACCGAGCCTCTCTTATTGCCCAATTATATTATAGTTTTGATACTGTACTAATTTCCTTCCAGCTCCTTTTGTGTATTCTCCACGATTCTTATAGAGATGTCTAATAGGGTCCACAGGTCAATCCCACTTTACTTTTCATTATGTTTCCTTCCCATGAGATTATCATGGCCAACACTATTTTCCACAGGGTTTACACCCATGTTCGTTTGTTGTAGCCACCTCAGGCTTTTATTTGTCAAACTCACTTGATCCTAGTTAAAGAATTATTTCCCTGAGGTAAACCAGGAGGTGAACAAAGTTGAAATTCCTCTTTTTCATAAGGTGAACTCTGTTCTTGCCCAGCAGTTCATGGTGTATCATCTCTGAAGAAGGAATCTTCTTGTAGTGACCTACGTGTCTTTGAAGGGGAGGGAAACGTGGGAAAAGGAGAGGCAGCAAGATGCCGTAGAGGAATCTTGATGGCTTTTTAAATCCTTCGGTGGTTTACGTGCTACGCCAGCAATACCACACTCTAAAATGGATCCTGTATTTTCCCGTAGTCTCTGGATGTTTGCGGTAGCCAGGCAGGCAGAATGAATTGTCTCAAGAATATTAAGATCATAAATTTGTGGGTTCCCTCGTCTCCCTGTAAATCACGGGAGTTGGTGCGGAGTGCAGGTCTGAGGCAATAAAGTCTCCATCTTCCATTTTTTAAATTGGAAATCTGTGTTTATAAATAATGGCTGCTCCAGCTAATTAGATCCTTCAGTTGCTTGATGTGCCAGTGTGCTGATCTTGCCATAGCTCTTGTTTGCAGTCCTCGTTTTTCACGGGGTCGTGGAGCTGCTTAACACTTGCCGTCTTAATTAACGCATTTTGTCATAGAGCACTCAGGTCACTTCTTGCACGTTTACGTGTATGCCCGTGATGGTGTATCTTCTCTGTGTGCAAGCATTTGCGTGGAAAGCTGCGTAACTGGGGAGCTGGCTCTTATGCTCTGCTGTCCAGCTCCTCATACCGAACCCCACCGTGGGGCGAACAGCAAGCGGATTCCCAGGGCATCACTGCTTGAAGAGGGTTTTCCGCTGCCCGGTGTTCATCCGATGAGAACACAATTTAATGAGACCTGCTTGAGTGTTTCAGGTGCCAGAAATACGCAAGGTCACTGTGTTTGCTTTGGTGAAAACCTGAATTTTAAAGGTCGAGTGGGTTGGTAAAGCCAGGCTATGGGATGCGTGGAGCTGTTAGCAGCCTGCAGAACGTGATTAGGATGAGCAGGGTTGCAACTGTCCCTTATGGGTGTGGTGGTCTCCAACATGCCAAATACTACTGTGGGTTGAAAGCCTTTCCAAAATCACCCAATATAGCTGTGTAAGGAGACTGCTTCGTCAAGCTGCCACTTGACTTTGAAGTAGCTTCATAAAGAAGCCTTTAATTAACCGTTTTAGACCTTTACTTCCCCCCATACAAGGGAGCTCCCAGAAGGATACACTTAAGAAAAGCAGACTAAATTTCAGCAGGCAGTTAGCATAATTTATAAAAAGAAAATTTACTTTGGTTATGTGTTTCTCATCAATTAAAAGATGTGGGCAAATTTGGTAGTTACAGAAGGATGCTGGCTGTGTTTGAGGTTCAGGTTACCACACAGCTGAGGGATTTCAGCATTTCCTGATGTGATTTTTATGTAGGTTTCCTTTTTAGCAGACAGAGAAAAATGTGATTTTTTTGTGAATAAGCTCTGCAAGTCTATTTCATTGCATGTAGATATTTTAAAATTTATTCTGTATATATGAAATATTAGTTTTCCATGGTAGGATGAAATACCCTAGAGTCAATTAAGGTATTAAAGTCAATCCTTTATTTAATTTGGAGAAGGGTGCTTCAGACTGAAAACAGGTTCACGGGGCATGCTGCAGTTTCAATTTTATAGAAGAAATGGATAAATTCCTGCCAGAAAATAGGAGGTTATTGTGACTGAGAGAGGTAACAGTTCAGCCATGGGCATTTCTGTTGCATTTTTTTTTGAAGCAGTGATCTGTGGGAGGGTTCCTGATGACCAGGACCACCGTTTCTTTGCGTTTCTCACTGCTGCAGTGCCTACGGCTCCAAGTTGCTTTCTCGTAGGGGTGGTGGTGAGGAAGACTGACCAGCAAATGTTGTACAATTAGTTGTACCTGTAACTCATGGCTGAGGTCAGGCGTTTTCCAGGAGCAGCTAGGTTTGTAATTCCTTCCTGCAGGAGTAAGAGGGACCAAACCGAGGAAAAGAGGATAAAGCTATTTTGAAGCCTCAAAGCAGAAATGGGTTTTTTCCCCTAACTTCTGCCTGTGACTCAAATACATACATTAATGAAAATAGATTTCATGAGAGTGGAGGGACCCTGGCACTGGCTGCAGGAGGAGCGGCCGAGCTGCTGGGGGGCTGGCCGGCGTGGTGGGATGCCCTGCCAGTAAGATGCCCGTGAGCGGCATCCAGGCAAATGGTCTCTGGGCTGCAGTCTGTACAAAAATCCGTAAGGGATGCAGGGGGAGTTTCTGATCTACTCAGAAGCTGAATACTGTGGTCTGCGCAATGAGGATTGAGGTAAGATGGAAGAGCGTGGAAATGGTGCAAGTCTTCCTTTTTACGATCTGTTTTTTTCATTTTTGTTCACCCAGCAGCCTCTTGGTTTCTTTAATACCGAGCACATGCATAAACACACGCACTCACACCCTCACACTTTTTTAATATTCCAGGTACTGGAAGTGACTTTTTAAAACCAAGATAAAATTACTTTTGTAGTGAATAAAATATAGGACTATCTGTCTCATCACTGCAGTACGGCTGGGATGTAATTACTCAGATGTGGCTGATCACCTTTCTTGCTAGAAAAGGAGAGGAGTTTGTATCGGTTCCATCATTGCTTTACGGTTTAAATCTTTAATGACATCTAGAAGTAATGTGAAAGGCAGTGGACTAAGCAAGAGTGTTGGGTTTTGCTTCTCACCACGGGGAAAAAACCCCCACCTTTGAGATCACACTTAGAATCGGTGTAATCCTCAGCCTCGATGCCTATGGAAAAACCTGGCGATTGGGCTGCCCGTGGCTCGTGACAGCTGTCTGTCGCGCCGACCACAGCCGACGGTCCCGATGGTCTTCCCATCTGCTTGTACCCATCTGTCTCTTGACTTTTACTTGGGCTGCAAGATCTTTGGGACAGGATGGGTATTTTTCCTTACGTGTTCACAGCCAGTAGTATACCAATATTCACTCAGCTGGCACAAGGTGTATTTCAGAAAATGAGTGTGTATAAATTCTTCTTTTGTTTTCTGCTCTTTAGAACTGCTGTGTTAGGGAGAGCACAAAAATACCCCCCCGCAGAGTAAAACCTCTTCTCAAAGGAAACATTTAACACAAACGCCTGAACTTGGACTAAAATAATAAGTATACAGTGTGTCTTTTGGCCTTCCCCTGGAAGAAAACCACTATTAAAAGATAACATTAAATACGCTGTACTCGTGTGGAGAGGTCGTTTAGTTTTCCTAGAATAATTTCATTTGTCTCACATGGCTTAGCTTGCAGAAGAATTGAACACGACTTCAGTGATATTTTAAGGTTGCAATTTAATCGGCAATTGACTTTGGAAAACTAAATATAAACCCAGGAACAGCCTGTTGCTGAGCAGAGGTAACTTCTGGTCAGTTCCAGGCCTGAAATAATACAACCTTGTTATCATTTATTTTTCTCTTGTCTTGAGGTTGGCAGGAAAGCTGGAGCACTGGGCAGAGCCTTTGCTACGTCTTCCTTTTCCACTTACGATTGTATCAGAGATGGAAAGCAAAAAAAAAAAAACCCATGCCAGAAGGAGGGACTTTCTATTCCCTCTTATAGTGGGAGCGTAGTTCTCGCAGGAGATGGATGCTAATGCTTAAAAACCAGAAAGCTGCATTGTCTTTAGATCTCACCAAGGTGTCTGAGCCCAAGCCCCAAGGGAGAGAGGTGTTCCAGGGGTGGCAGGGATCCTGGGGGGACCAACACCTCTCCAGAGGCAGATCCTCTAATTATTTACTACCATTTACGTTTCTGCACAAGGCTCCATAACATCGGTACAACCATGCCACCTTGTGTTAATTTCTGTTTCCTTATGGCCTTGAGCAGTCAGAGAAAAAAATTTGGAAGAATTTTCTGTGTGTGGATGCATCTGTATATATGTATGTGTCATTTTTTAATGCTGTTAAATGTTCACTCCTATCTCCCTGTCCGAGCCTGGGTGTGTGTCAATAGCAGGTGAAGTGATTCCACTCTGTCACTTTGTATTTTAAAATTTAGAATAAAGACATTACATTTCATAGTTACAGTTTCAAAATATGTTAACGATGAAGAAGTTGAGCTATTGTGGTATGTATGTGTCTAGTCCAGCATGGGTAACTCTTTCTGGACTGCCATAAACTCCCTGCTGAAGAGTGGGTTTTGGCTCAGCTCAGGGGAATTTGGTCTGTTATATCCCTGATTCCCTGGAATTTTTTGGGCAGGCAGGGGTCATTTTGGCAGAGAAATGACCCACGGATTTTGCACCATGGAGTTAGTAGCATTAAGAGTGTTTTATTGTGAGGAGTTACGTTTGAGAATGCTTTAAATTTAAAAAAAAAAAAAGCTATGGATATGCATAAAGCTTTTCAAAAGAAAATGTATTAATTAAACCTTTGCCTTTTTTCTGCATAGTCGGCAGCAGAGTATGTGAAGTCCCGCCTGCCTGAAGTCCTAAAACAACATCTTCAAGACTATGAGAAGGACAAGGAGAACAGCGTGCTGTCTTACCAAACCATCCTGGAACAGCAGATTTTATCAATTGATCGAGAAATGCTGGAAAAATTGACTGTATCCTATGATGAAGCAGGTATACTTGTGTTTCTTTCTAAGTTACATTTTACTGAAAAAAAAATTGCTCACTTTCAGTCTTTCTCCCGAATACCAGCGCTTGTGCTGGCAAATTGAACTTTGTCCTCACAGGTATGAGGTGACTCAGTGAAACATTTCTTTCTCCTAAAATCAAGTTGCGAGAGAAAATTTTCCACTTCAGTGACTGAATACTAACTAGCTGGAAGGACAGTTATTTTTCTAACAGCGCTTTTTCCTTTGTAATGCACTGATGTTGATCGATCTAGCCGTGCTTCTTTATTGTCTCTGCAAGTTGTGCGACCTGGTTTCTGCTAGTTTCTCCTTCACTGCTAACTTATTTTTGGGGCTCACTTAGCTAAGGGTGTACTGGATAATCACAGAATCTGATTTTTAAATGTGAACAATGCATGTGGATAGCCAAAACCAGATAATGTGTAGAGTACTGGAGGCATTTTAACAGTGCAGTTGCAGGGGTTTTCAGTTTTGATATTTACGTCTTAATAATTTGGGAGTTTTCTTAGTTATAGCTGATGATTTTTACTAGCATTTTCTTTTAAAGTAGTTAGAAATGTCTTCCAGCTTTTGGATCCTTCACAGAGTTGTCCTGATGCATGGTCGTCTTTACAATTACAGAGAAAAAAAGAGAGCTGTTGATGTTTTTTGCTGATTTTCCAAAATAGCCACCAATATCTGCTATATGCTCGCTCCCCTCGATCTTACCAAGCTTCTCGGTGTTTAGATACCTTGCAAGGAAAGACTCAAACAAAAAGAACAGGTCGTTATTTTACTGCTGAATTAGCGTTCACAGCAGCGAGTGGACTGGCAGTGTGTACGGAGGTCTGTATAGACAAGCCATGTCTTTCCACTCCAGGTGTGTGCCTGCCTGGCTCGCTGTGCATCTCTTGGCATCCTTCATTTCTTAGCTTTATCGGAAAGACGCTGCTCTCTGTTTCTCTGCTTTAACCGCTCACAGCTGAGAGCTGCAACACACCGTCTCCTTTCATCCGCAGTCCTACCAACCAGCCTCGGGCAGCCTTGTAGTACAAAAAGAAAGTTTATACTTAGTACGTCCTCATTTTTGGGTTTTTCTTAATCCCTGGTGGCACTTTCTCGTTCTGTTGTTCCCCTGACCGTACCTGGTACCGTGGTGCCCTTGGGAAACCTTGCTGAGCTCAGCTCCAGGTTTTTTTCCCGACTGTTTTAGGCAGAAGCCTGCCTAGACCTCGTAGCTGGGTTTTTCATCCTGTTTAGATGGTGTTTGCCAGACGCCATCCCGAGTGGATCACTGTTTTGGTTGGGCCTGGTTAGATGGCACCGTGCTAAAATCACCATCTTCTGAGTTTCTCGTCACTAGCCCAGCTCTGGGAAACCAAGAGCTGACAAGCTGGTGTTATTTTGTCCTATTACTTTGTGCTCAACGCTGCAGTGCCCTGAAGTACTTAAAATGCTCAAACTACTTATCAACTTTGTTCAGACTCCTACTCACACTCCCACTCACTAGCAATACCATTCTCTTAAGCTACTTTGCTCTCGAAGGCACTTGAGCAACTTAAAATGCCATTTGCAGACTGCACGTTCTGGGTACTTACAGGGCTGTGAGCTTTAGTAACTTCAAGTAATTACAATGCTCTATTACTTTATCAATTACGTTCATGTGCTCGCCCAATAAATAAGCCTGATTCTCTTAAACTGCTTTGATCTCGAATGCTTTTGAGCCCCGTATGGTGCCATTTGCAGACTACACGTCACGTACTTAAGGAGTCATATGAGTTCTCAAAGGACAGCGGAGTTAAAATGAGGACGCAGGATATTTGTTTAATCACATATGGCCTGTCTTTAATGATGCATAAAAAATAAGCTTCGAAAGTTGTTGCTTTCTGTTGCTTCTGTTTATATTTTTTAACGCAGAATTTACCAGTCCAATGAATCGTGTAAATCTTTTTCCCTGCTTTGGTCACTTCATCTCCCCAGTCATTTGGATTGATAGAAGTTTGTTAGGAAGGAAAAAATGCAGTGGAGGAAATCACTGACTCCTGTCAGAAGAAAAAGCAAGCGTTTTCCTTTATTGAAAACCGCGTGTTTGTACAGAGAAAATAAAGATTAAAACTGCTTGGAACACGCATTTGGGGATTTATATCATGCAATAAAACAGTCTTGTGGAAATGAGAAGCTACATAAATAACTGGTTTAGGAAAGTCCCAGCATATACACACAGTCAGAATGGAGAGAGTGTGCGGCTTGCTGTAAATAAAAAGTCAGAATTTCAGCTTCCCAGTCAGGTGGAGACACCTCTAGAGATTAAAACACGGAGACGGAGTCCGCTCATCATTCTAATCATGTCACTTGTTTACTACAAAAGCAGAAATGGTGCTACCTGCTCTTGAAGTAAGATCTGATTGTGAGCAAAGCACAGAAAATGGGCAGTTAAATATAATTGCAGCAGCTGTTTGTGATCCTGAGCGCTCCAGCTATTCAGCGCTCGAGCAGTTGTGTTGGTGACATTTTTCTTTTATTAGTGTTTTTCCATACCAAAGTCAATTTAATGAGAAGATCAAGCTGCTGGTGGTACATACAAAATGAAGAAAGCAATCTTTAAAAATCAAAATGGTGAAAATAAAAGCGATTGTGATGTAAGGGGAAAACACAACTTTGTCTGGCGGGGGACTACGTGAGACATCAACAAAACCCATCGCAGAGAGCACTGTCAAGGGTTTAATTTCTGTAATCATGAGCAGCTGGAGTTCTGCTATGTGTCAGCCAGGGAAACTAGAAAGTTAAATGTTTACGGTACGTGATACGAGGGGTCAGTAGCCGACTGTAGCAGGGTGCTGCATGTTGGGAAGCACCTCCGCAGCAAGGGAGCAGACCTTTTCCATCCAGGAAACCTTTCCCATCCCTCTTGGAAGGGCCATTTTCCGAGGGTTCGCAGAGTGCTTACCCCCAGCTAGCTCCGCTCGCCCCAGGGATGTCTCCCAAAGTGGGTAGAATTCACCTGCATCCATTTGCCAGAATAAAACAGAACTGCACTAAAATATCTTGGGCTCCTGCTACAACTTTGCACGTTAATTTGGCCTTTCTAGCAGCACGCAATATTAATAACGTGCAGCTTCGATGGACTCGACATCCTAACGCCTCTTTTTATAAATCTTTCCCTTTAGGAAATCAGTATATATCAGAGCTACCAAATAAAATGAGTTCATCTAAAAATAGTAAAATGTTGACAAGATTTTTAGTGAAGTTTGACTAAGGAAGCTTTATAAAATGAAAGCAGGCCAAAAGTGACAGATGGGTACAAATCCTCTTGTAATCTTTAAATCCCTTAGTTTAAAAAGTGGCATTCTTGACTAGCTAAGGCTGTGTTAATTTTGTGCAAGAATATTTTTTCCCGCTGAAGCTTTACTAGATGTTAATCCTAGTCCTTCGATTTATAGCATCTCTAAATACCTGGGGTGGTCAGGGACTACTCTGTACAAATACAAGTTTAGGATATTTAAAGGCACTTTGGCATTTAACTCTGGTGTGCCAGGTAGCTAAAGCCTGCTAGGAGATTCTGGTGTGGTTTTGTACTGTAGTCAATAGGTTTTTCTTTAATGGATGGCCCCTCTCCCCCAGAGTCCTGTAGAAATTGAGTTTCATTATTGTGCGACAAAAAAGATGGATTTCATTTTGCCCTGCCGTGAAGCACTCATGAAAGATATTGATACTTAGGCACTGCATCCAGAGCCAGATGTCGGCCCCAAACATGTTTTCTTAGCTAATATTTGCCAGGGTGCCCCGTGTTTCCTGGAGCCACCTGCAAGGAAAGCGGGTGGCTGCTCCTCCACGCCTCCTCCCGGGGGGACCAAAAGCTCGTGCCTGGCCTCTCCCTGTGGGTGCAGTTTGTGTTAGATTTTGTTTGAAAACTTTTAGATACAGCTGACGTGCACCATTGCTTGAGACGCTCGCTGTCAGTACCACAGTGTTTCTTAAAGCAAGTTGTTATGCACTAGCATAAAGTCCGTGTCCCAAATTGCCCGAATACTCCGATTTTAGCAACAAAATCTATCTTCTGCTGAGATAAAATGCGGCCATTAGCACCACAACACATTGCACTTTGTCTCTGGATGAGGTGGGGGTTTGTACTCTGCCTTCCCCAGCCATGCCCAGGTGCTGTGCTCTCCCTGGGCATCACCTGGTCCTTCAGAGCAGGCGATGCATCGCCCTCCACTCCTCACTCCCGGCATGATTTAGTAGGTGATGAATGAATAAGGAATTAAATCAACTCCTTATATTCAGCCTGTATTTCTGTGCTTCGCAGAAGGCTGGGTCTGGTTTCTCTAGTAACTGCAGCTGTGAAAACCGGCTCCGAGCGTAAATCCAAGGCTCAGACCTTCATTCCAACTGCAGGACCGCAGCCCAGTGTAGATCCAGACCCGTGAGCATTTGCTGTTTCTGGCAAAAGTAGAGAAAAGCAAAAATATCCAAGATTAAACTTCAGCCCAAGAGGTTGGCAAATCCATCTGCTTCATGCAAACGTCCATGCTAGTGTGGTCGCACTGGGAAAAGGTTAACTTTAATCATCGAGGGGCCAATGCTGCCCCTTTTTCAATTGCAGTGCTCCCTTTCGGGCAGCGCAGGCAGCTGTTTTCCCCCAGAGAAAGTGACTACAAGGAGAAAATTAAAGCAGTAAAATTGCACCAGAAATATATCCTGTAATTTGGGATAGTAAATACTTTGCTGGGGAAAATCCTTTTTTCTCACTGCAAAGAGCTTTACCAGGTAAAGTCCTCATTATGTTACATCGCAGTGAAGATAAAGTAAGTTATCTTTGCTGTGATGTTTATCTCAAGGCGGCTCGTGCACAGCAATTAGCCATTAAAAATGCAGAAAGAGACCTGTTGGGTTTGTTATGTCCCCCCTTCTTTAAAATGAAAAGAAAAAGTATTGTCTTATAATGCACGCTGATGCTTGGACCATGCTTTTGGTGTGTGTTTGACTGGTCCTTTTCACAGAGGGCTTGGTCTTTGGGGAAATACAGGAACGCACTTTCAATAGTGGTGACTTGTCAGGTGTTTAAATCCTTGTCCTGACAAGGATCCTCAGGAATATTTCTCTTCCAGCCTCAGCTACAGCCATTACCAGTCAGGCAGGGTATGGGCATGATCTGCTGACAGCATTGGGAAGAGCAGACATCTGTAATCTCACAATTATACAGTGATAATGGTCCTGCAAGAACACGTAACGCTGCCAAATATGAAATGACCTGAGCCTAAAAAATGGTTGGAAAGCTTTATGTATGTTTTTAGGAGGGATTTAAAGAGCAGGAAGAAAGTCATGCACTAAACATGATAAAAACAACAGTTGCAAAGGCAATGGGTGGCACAGAATATGCAAGAACAAAACCAGCAGAGCCGTAAAGAAGCTGCGAGGAAGAGAAGAGCCAGAAACGATGTCTTTTTTTTCTGATGAAAAAGCATGTACAGGCGAAGGATGGTCATAATAAACGATGTGTTCCTAGTATCTCGGGGGATGTTGCTGGGTAGGCTGTCTGTGTGCTGTGGTGAGCGCCCCGTGACAGGCGTGTAGCAATCCAGTAAATTTATTTTCTGATGTGTTGCAAACACGTCAACACAGCAGATGTGTAACTAACAGCGCTCGAATGTGTCGGGGCAACGTTTATTGCTGTGCCGGAGGCTTCCTACTGACAAGGAGCAAACCAGTGGCCTGCAGGCCACCGCGGGTGGTGGCTTTCTCTCCAGCTCAAGTTTGGTTTTTAAATGATTTTTAGGTATTTGATCTCAAGAACACGATCTAAAACAACTCCCTTCTCTGGGTCTTCGGTTGCTGCAGTGAGAACTCGGCATTGTGCTTTTTCCAGACAATACAGTAGGAAGTTTTACTCTTTATAGCCAGATGATTACTACTGAATTTATTTAATCTCTGCCTTAGACCCAACGCTTTCTTTGGCATATTTAATTTCTTTCACAAATTAAAGCTACACGTTAAGCTTGGTCACTGCAAACCAGTGCTCTGTTTTTCTGCAGAGGACCAGTACCTACAGCAGAACTCACAGGGCAGTCACCAAGCATAGAATTTGTCTCTTTTCCCTTTCAGTATCTTCATTATAGACATCCAATCCTGGACAGCTTTTCTAGAGCTCTTCAATAGTCATTAGTAAGAAACCAGCATTTCTAGTGTGAGTCACGGGTTTATTTTAAGCATCTACTTTAGCATGGGAAGAGTCATATCCTAAATGCACCCGCTCTTTTCCATTGGCTGTGAATGAGCTTTTGCTCACAGGTAAAATACAGGTAGATGGCTCTGGCTGGCAGCTGAATGCCAGCCTCAGGGTCTCTGTACACGTAAAACCATTTAAATTACATTTCAGGGTGTAGCTTCAATGCAAACCGTGCGACTCTCTAATTTCCTACGTTGTGGTCTTCCAGCTTTCTAGACTGTTGGCAATGTTTGTAAACAACAGACGTGTATTTAAGCCAGCCCGAGCATGCTGTATTCTTTTGCTCCATTAAAATAAATTTTTATTATTCATATAATTACAACCTTTCAGCAGAAGCTCGGAGCAGAAATAGCACTTTGACAGGTGCTTACTTGCCTGTGAAATATTCTTCACTTCCTCATCCATTTTTGAAGTAGGTATGTAGCTATTTAAATTTAGCAATCTATTTTTCAGAACCGACATAAACGCTAACAATACTTGGTTCGGGGTATTTGGTAAATATATTTATATATTTGGTAAAACCAAAAGAATATATTTTTATACATTTGGTGAAACCTCTGTGCAGTGTAGGTGCAATGTGACTCTACGGGGCTGTGTCAGTAAGTTAGGGATTTTTTTTATTAATCACGTGAAGTGTTCTGTTCTTACTCAAGCATATGCAACTATTTTCAGTCCTACTGTATAAATGCCGTGTACTCTTCACTTTGGTATTTACACATTTGTAGCAATTTAAAAAAATAATTTAAAAAAATCTACTATTACCAATGTCCCGCAGAAAGAGAAGAAACCAACACAGCCCTGCAGAGTGCTGCAATTCAGAAGTGTAAAAGAAAATGGTTTTTAAACCATTTAATGGTTTTAATACTAATTATTACTAACTGACCATTTCCTTACTTATCGATTAAGTCTGGAAAGCATCTTAAATGCACAAACTTATTTTTAGGTGGTTACTTAATTCAGTCATAACCTGTGGTAGAGTCGGTTCAGGTTTGTGCCCAGGGGAGGGGTGGTTTGATGTCTCCTGCACTGGGGAGAGGTTGCTCCTCCGCGTTGCAAGAGTGCTTTTAAAGGGGTTTTTCAGTGATGCTGCGTTATCACCGCCTGATTGACGTCTTTCCTGTTTGTACCTTTGGCCTAATGAAAGACTCGAAAAGCAGGTAAGTTCTGGAGAATTCAAACTACTATTTGAGGTTTATTTTGTGTAAGTTTTTGTTAGGTTTCATTTGAAAACCTTTAGATTCAGTTAATGTGCACCATCACTTGAGATGGTTGCTGTCAGTACCGTGGTGTTCTTCCTCAATTTCAGACGCACGTGTTGCATGAGTAGACAGACAAGAGCATGGATTTGTCTTATGTTTTTAATTATTTATTGAAAAGCTATCAGGCAGACACGGCTTGCTGGAAATTCAGTGTAGGCAGCAAGAACATCTGTTCCAGCCCTCTGGAAGAAAGCCATCCAGCTCAGCGGAGGTTTGTCACCTGCTGGTGGATGCAGAGATAAATGCCTGAAGGGTCTTGCGAGGAGCAGTGAAGGCAGCAAAGTTTGTTCTGCCTACAAACCTGACAGACCATTTGGAGATCTTTATTAGATTTTCCTGCATCATTACCCAGATGCGCATAAACGGCATTGCCGTAGCAGGGTGGAGCGGCGCAAAATCCTCACCAGATACACCTTTGCAAAACTCCTCATTACACCCAAAATTGCAAAATTTCAGTATTGAAATGAATATCTTCAGTCTCGCTGCTCCTAGCTTTGCCATCTCATGTACAAAAAAGCTAATATTTGGGTGGTTCTGAAAACATTTTAAGAGGAGAATCATTGAGAAGAAAATATATTGTAATAACGTCAAGAACATGCACGTGCACAGGGATTTATGATCTAAGGGTGCTGCTGTGTTTCTGGCGATGGCTTGCGCATCTTTGTGTCATCTGTACTTGCGCTCTCCCCATCTGCAGCAGCGTTCAGCTGGTGCTGAGCCCTGCTTTGCATGCACAACTGCATTGCACGCCACAATCCATCACTGTTAGCCTTTTCCATTATTTCCCGGTGTTTGAATTATACATGGGGAGATGTAGGAGGAAAAAGGAGCAGGAACAAAAGGAGGTTTTCTGTTCTCAAGTGAAGCTTTCTTAAAAACCCTATCCATAATCTGTAACAACCCATTAAGGTAAAGAAGTTGGTCATAAACAAGCAAAAACTGCCTCTTCCTCGTGCTAGAATAGTTTTCTAACAGTGGCAGTTGCCAAGTTTCGGCAATGTCGGTGCTTTTTCCTCCCTCCGTGGGCATCTTTTCCAGGCAGCTCTGGGATTACGGACTGCAGCCGCTGTCTGCCAGTGGCTTGGGGGTATCTTTAGAAAGGTGTTTGCCCGGGCTCCGCCTGCCAGTTGAATTTGCTGATCTCATACAAACGTTCCCCCCAGACTGTGCTGTTTTCACTCGGCCACGTGCCAGGAGGATGATTTCCAAGGTGACAGCTCTGCCCCCAAAAAAATGGACGTTCGGCAGATGTGGAGGTTGTGCATTTGCAAATGGGCAAAGTAGGGTTTGGTACAGAGAACTGGAAGACACAACCAGTATAAAATACAGAAGGAAAAAAGTACGGTCACGAGATGACTTTTGGCCAGGCGTTGGAAGATGATTAGCCCCAGAGTTTGATTAACCTGAGGAGGGGAAAGTCACCAGCTTGATTTAAGCTGCCACCCTCGCTCAGGCCAGCCAGCCTCGATTTACAGCTCAGTAAAATCTGCATCAGCAAATTTTGTGTGTTGGATAGTGGAGGGGATGGGGACAGAGTGAGGTTCTTTAATTAAGTCACAAACTTCCTTAATTCTGTGTAATTCTGGTGCGTTATCCCTTTTTTCCTCCTCTTCTTGCTCCTACTCTCCTGCCAGCGCAGGAGATACAAGGTAAGATCTCGATCCCTTTGGACGGGGTACATGTTTGTATTTGTAATCTGGCGATACACCTTGGGCACTGAATAAATAACTCTGAAATACCGCCTGGCTGTGCAGCTCTGCCTGTATACTAATAAGTTCCTTATTTGTTCAGGAGTTAAGGCGAGTGATCCGTCATGCAAGTGCCTCAGGGCCAGCTGGAGAGTGTGGCAGGTATTTACGATGGTCTTCCATGAAATCAGCTGCGGCCTGATAGACTGTCCCGCCACCGATGGGTGTTAGTCCTTCGTGAAGCCCAACCCCAGGAGCTGAGGGGTAACGTGGATGTAGTAAAAACCCTTTGTCGGATACAATTGCCAGCCGCAATGGGGATTTTTGAACAGCCCCGTTAAAGCTGAGTGATGCGGAGATGTGCACAGCATCTATAAGCTAGCTGTTAGGTGCACCGTTTGTGAAGGATTTGCTAATTATATGTCTTGAGTTCAGTCTAGTGCCTACCCGCTGACGCCTTATTTGTAGCTGCTGCTTTAAGTCTGGTGTTACGGCTCAGGCACCTCGGGAAAGTGCAGGTCAGTTCCTGGGGTTCAAATGAAATTTTGTAGCCTTGATCCTTTAGCCAAGACGGGGATAAAGCCAGCGATGTCACAGGACTCGGCACAAATTGGATGCTTTTAATTATTTTGGCGTTGTTTTTTTTTTCCCAACTGGGTTTTTCATTTTGCTCCTACTTTTTCCATGCGATTACAGGCCTCGTTGCAGTTGAATGTCGCTAATAAAAGCCTGCTGAGCATATAGCATAACATTTTCTACCTAGAAAAGGTCAGTCACACTCTTACGCGGCCTCGTGGGGCAGCATGTGGAGCAGCGGCATTGCTGACCTTATTGCTGACACTTAAGATCACCGAGCGTTGGCTGTCCCTGCGCCACCACTGGCAAACTTCTGCTTGGCTTAAAATGTGGGGTGGATGCTGCAGCAGGTCCGTCCCGAACTGACTCAGTGTCATAAAAATAACGTCTTCGATATCTTTGGCACTGTGATTGTTGGAGGGGTTTTATTTGTCTGAAATCGCTAAGAGGAGGGAATCCCTTTTTTTTTCTTTTTTTTTTTTTGTGGCGTGATCAGTTCTGCAGACTGTGTTTTACATTGAAATGTGATATATTTCCATAATAGGAAATGCAAAGCTGTAGAAGATTTCTGATGGATCCATAGAAAATCTGTCTTACAGATCACAGAATTTCAGACAGATCTCAACAAAGCAGACTACGCGTATCTCACTGTAAAACTTTGAGTAGCTTTTATTTGTTTTTAAACTTTTATCCAGCTCTTCCTTAGAAAAGTTAAGGTACTGTTATTTTGAGGGAATATCCTTATCTTTCCCAGTGAAGAATATCCAACTTCTTCCTGAACACCCTAGGTTCATGTGAGCAGCTTTTGTTACCAGAGGCGGGTATTTTGCTGGGCTTGGAAAGGTCGTGATACCCCCCGGCTCCTCTCCTGCCAGCCGTTTGACCCCAGTTGCCGAGCTCAACGAAACCAAGCTGGTTACGGCCTTGGGTCAGTAACTTGGTTACTTGGTTACTGGGTGTCCTAGGGATGCCTCCAGTTCTCCTGCTCTACCTCCTGCTGTAGAGGTCTAGGAATTGGGGAAAACATGTTCAACAATAGATTGGGGGGGGAAAAAAAAAATTAAGTGTAATTCCTGCTTGAAAGCACTAACCTTTGTTTTTCAGTTCATACAGCCCGTGCTTTTCAGCCAGGGAATGCCGCGTGCTCGCCGTTGTTTGAGCTGGGGGCTGCGCTTCGTCTGCTCTGCCTGACACCTCTCAACCTCGCGCTAAGCTAGACCCTGCGCTCTTGTTGCTCGGCTTACGTAGCAGCCGGTTAGAGCTGTTGGGGGAATAGGGTTTGAAATAGCAGTAGCAGGATTTTAATTTCCAGCGCTTCAGGAGCTTTTACAATCAGAATAATTCAGACTTCGCAGCTTGCGTGCGATTGCTAGTGTTGCACTGACCACGCAGACTGCGTTTCAGCCCGTGGATATCAAAGGCTCACAGGGAAGCGTCAGCAAGAGATTTCTTTTCTTCTCATGTACAGACCTTAGCGTAGGCATTTTTTCTTGTCATATCGCTTCAAGGCTGCAGGAGGTTTAACTGCTGCAGAACGCCTGAGCCCGTCTGCAAAGGAGATTGCAGGTGTGGTTTTCTGCACTTTAATTAGCCTGGTGACATACAGAAATTTCTAACCAGAAAAAAATAAACCGTTTTCAACGTATTTCTACTTCTAGCGTATTAAACGGCTGAGTGGGATGGCCAGGCGAAACTCAATATGGGAGCGATGCCAAGAAATCGACTTTTGAACTGAAATGGAGATTCCCTTTGTATTAAGATTATTTTTCATAAGGACAAGAAATTAATCACGCGGCGTTAGGATAGCACGAAGGTGGGAGCGCTCCCCGTTTCCGCTGTGGTATTGATGAGGCAATGTCAGAGCAGTCTGGAAGATGGAGAGGCTGCCCAAAAGGGTTTCCATTTTTCAGTAATTAACTTTTGTTACCTGATGCACAAAACTTCCTTCCAGCTCTTGTTTTCCTACCTGGAAAACACTTTTAGGTACTTTTTACATAGCTGAGTCAGAACATCTACATGAATCTGTTAGTCTGTAAGTATACTCCAAATATGATGAATATGATACGATTAATGGTAAACAGGATTGAGTTATATATACACACTCATTGCTTAGACAGGAAAATAGGATCTGTCTGAGTGGAAATACAGTATGGTTCTCTGTTTCAAATATAAAATCTTAAAATAGTACTGCATACAGCCAGGTAGGAATTGTTTCGTGGTGGAAATGAAGCTACGATCTTAGAAAGGTTTGAAGTAATTTTTATGTATTTCTAAGAATCCGATGTTTCTTTTTATCTATTTTAAAAGAAGGAGTTCTTTTAATTTTAGGGGGAAAAATGCGTTATGTTGGGACGATTAAGGAATTATGAGACCTTGAATTTTCAGAATGGTTATTTTTAGGTTTGTGCTTTACAGAGCTGCCTTTTGCAGAAGAACGTTGTTAATGGAAAGAAAGGGCAGGCGCAGCTCATTCATAGGAAACGCCAGCGCTGAGGGCGTTCAGGGACGAATGCCTGTACGATGTGTAGGCTGTTCAGTCCCGTATACCTTGCAAGACATTTGAGGCAAAGGAGGTGGGTACTTTAAAAATGCACATGTATTTTTGAAAGGTATGGTGAGCGATCAGCCATTTATTTCATTCGCAAGCGGTTAGCCCAGTAATTTGCCACAATTGCATATTTTGGAGATTTTAATAGCATTTTCTCTAATCTGCGTGGCTTCTGCTAGAAGAAACTGTGTAGCTATTTAAACATTTCAATAACCTATAAAGGGGTAAAGGACGAAGAAGTGCTAATGAGCACAATTAGCTTGGCCTCTCACAAAACTTTGATGAAGGCTGGATGTCATTAAAGAAGCCAAAAATGCACATGAGAAATGGCGCCTTGGATTAGAAACCAGCCAAGGAGGAGGCACCCAGATGGTTGGGATCCAGCAAAAGGTCCATCCCAGCAAAAGGTTTGCCAGTGATCCCACCCCAATTACAGGTTTTTGGGATCATTTTTGTTTGGAGAACTGTTGTTTTCGGTATCTGATCTGTCACCTCCTTTTCCTGCAGACATGGTGGTTTGGGGAGCATCAAGAGCAAGGGAAGGGCTTCAGCTCCTGCGATTCCCGTGTTTCCTCTCGCTGCTGTAGCACAAATGAAACGTGAATGTCTGCTGCTTGGTTTTATCATTGCTTATCTTATAGATAAGCAGCGGATAATTAGATTTATTTTTATGGTTTTGGATTAGAATTGGTGGGTCACTTGGAGGGCACGCGGAGGTGGCGTTTCATGATGTTGATGGCCTCACACCACTTTTTATCCATATTCCTGGTGACTAGGAAGCAAGAGACTCCCTTACCCTCCCTCGTATACTTACTGACGGTGTTTTTCTCAGTCTTGCCTATTCCACAGGCTATAATCAAAGTTTTACTTGCATTGCCTGAGGGGTATGTGCAGAGCACATAAAATAGAAATTCAGGAGACGCGTGGCTGGTCTCAACGGGAGGAGCTGAGGCAGATGGGCACAGAGGACAGCTATATTAATGATAAAAACATCACATATCTGCCCTGAAAACTTCTGGAGTCTTGTTGTTTAGGATTTAAAGTCCCTGAAAGGCAAGCGGAAATGCATGGTCTATAAATGAGAAAGAAGCTGCATGCAGTGCGAGTTGCTAGTGGAGAGTAAATATAAATCTATATTTTTGTTTCTCCCGCTTTTTGCACTGTTCTGAGTAATTCTGTTTCCTCCTGGAGATTATTGAAGCTCAAAAATACTAGTTCTTGCTTAATTATTGTGTGAATTCAAGCTTGAGCACTGTTGAAAAAAAGGCGGGAAGGGGTTTTTTTGAGTTGTTTTTTGTTTGTTTTTTGATCACTCCAGCCAAGTAAGTACCAAATTCCTTGACCTGCAGTCGCTCTGAATGCATTTCTGCTCAAAGGGTATGGTAGCCCTCTACTCTCTGGCGGTCAGGCATCACCAGAGTGCTGTTGTACACCTTTGGTTTGTGAAAGGGGATCCAGACTCACCAAAAAGCAGTTGTGTGCGTTGATTTAACATCCCTCCCGTCCGACTTGGAGTCAGCGATAAGGCAGGACTGGCCGGAGCTGTTATTCCAGTGTCAGTTCAATACCCGGATAAGGGATCCAGCTGCTTCAAACCTGCTGCTGCTTTCCAGGATACCATCAGTGCAGAGCTCATGCTGTTTACATAGACATTTTCCCCTGCTCTGTGTTTGACCCTGCGAAACGCAGACTGCGAAAGCTGTGTCCATCGGAGCATGGTGCAGGTCCAGGCACCTGGGATATTCCCGTTCTAATTAAGGTTACTGGGGATCTTTTTCCCTGCAGCTTCACAGTGGTCCCAGCTGGTGCAGCCCACCTCCTCCTTCCGCAGACCCTGCGCATCCTTTGCCTGTGAAGCTTTGGACGCTTCCAGTCACTGCCTTGTCGCTTTCTGGTCTCTTTGCATGTCTCTCGGTCTCTCTCTAAAAATTAATATTGATTACATTTGGGTTTTTTTCTTTCTCTTGTCACTTTGCTTTGTTTCCAGAGATGAGATTAGACTGATTTCCTGTTGCGCAGACTTCTGTGTAATACAGACGAGCTGTCACAAGCCCTACCTGTGCAGGAGTTAATGTGGCTTTTAGCCCTCTGGGGTTTTATGCTTTTAGGCTAAATGCAAAGAGGACAGCGTTGGTCTCTCCAAAGATAATGATGAGGGTCTCTGGTTTTGAGGTCATCATTTTGCCAGTTTTCTTCTTTTTCCCTACGGAGTGAAGCTGAGTGAAACTCCACTCGGACGTGGTGGAAAGCTGAGACGAGTCAGCAAAGCGATCTGCTCCTTCTGCCGTGGTGGCACCACGAGGTGCCTGATGGTGCTTTTCATGCCGCCTCGCCAACTTGAGGTTTGAGGGCAGCTTCACGGGACACTGAAGTGGGAAATGACGCCGGGGAAACTCATGGGAGAGAGCCTATGGCACTGGCCAGCCCATCCAAACCGGGCTGCAGGAGATGGGCAGTGAAAGTGTTGGGACAAATACCTGCAACGAAAACAGGCTGACCCTTTAGCTGAGAGAAGAGACCCCTCCGGGATGGAGGAGCAGGTGCAGAGGTCTGTATGGAAACACGGGGGATGTCCGTGTTTGCAGATGGGGCTGTGCAGAAGCAAGCCTACAGAGGGGACTGGGGGCTGGGCAGAGACTGCACTCGAGGGAGGAGAGGAGAGGGACGAAGGGGTCTTCAGAGGTGCTCGTGATTAGAGCAGCAAGGGGAAGGCTAGGAGAGAAGAGTGTCTCATCAGCTGAGAAGAAGTGCTGAGCTGGAGGCAGGTGAGAGGGATGAGAAAAGCTCGCTGCCTGCGCAGCGGCTGGAAAACGCTGTTACGGTCTCGGCAGAAGCCGTTTCGATGGCGAGCCTGGGGCAGAGGCTGCGTTGGAGGGTGCGTAGCGTGGAGCGTGCAAGCTCCGGCAGTGACTGCAAATGGCATCTTCAGTGAGCTCACAGGTGAGACAGGAAAGCAGCGATTGCCATAAAAATCATCGAGGCTAATGATGTTTTTCTAGAGAGGGGCATTGCAAAGATGCGCTGCAAAAGGAGAGCCAGAGAAGCGCAGGGATGAGGCGATAACAAATAAAAAAAGTTAAAATCAAGTCGCTAGAGTAGGAAGACGGGCCGATGGGAGGCAGCACCAGAGCAGCCTCGGCATGCGTTGTGCAAATGGGGAAGCAATGGTTAAAACATAGGAGGGGGAAGTCTCATTTCTGCATTTTCTGTGAGAAAGAGGCTCTGCGGAGAGCCACAGAAAAGGTGGGGGAGGGCTGGGGAAAGCAGCGAGAAGGCACGCGTGGGAAGGACAGTTCTTCAGGAGGGAGAACTTTGGCCGGGGACTTCCACCATTTAAAAAGCCTGAGATAAAGGCAGGGTGGAGGTGCGATTTCTCATGAAGGAGGCACGGGCAAAAGTTCAGGGTCGAAGAGGGTGATGAGGAGGAAGAGGAAGGGAAGACGTTACATGTCCTGGTGGCCTGAAACCTGTGGGGCATGAGAGGCTTGGAAAACAGAATTAAAACTTGGCAAAGAGGGAGGCAAGAAGCGATGTGGTGAGCACCTGGTGAGATTAACTGCACTTTTGCTAATGGATTAGGATGAAACGAGGGCACTGGGGGAATTCCAAACAAGTTGGGCCATCCGGAGCCCAGGAGCTCTGGTCCTCATCCCGAGCTGCCCCTCCAGCAGGGATGTGGAGCCAGGCATCAGCAGGATTTTTTGACACCGCACGCGAAGCACGAGGTCTCCAGCAGCCGCAGGGTCAGCTGGATCACCCCTGGGCTCCCTGGTGCCTGTCAATGTGTTAGTCGGGTCTTGTTTGCACTCTGGTGACTTTTCCTCCGTTCGACAAAGCGGTTTTCAAAAAACTGGTAGAGCTGGTGCAGCTTTGACTTTTACAAGGTGCCTTGTCTGATACTAAAATACAACACCAATAATCTTACCTGACTTTAAAAAAAAAAAAAAAGCCTATCTCTGCAGCCAGTATAGTACAGGTTTTAAATTTTCTGGTGATTTTCTTTGTAAACTGCTCAGCAGGGTATTATCCAGGCAGCTGCATCGAGGGACTAATATAACATGTGTTCTCAATTTTGGACCCTTTATGTTGGGAATTTTCCATTGTGCAACTGCATTAAATCTGAGGCGGCTGACAAGAGCACGATGTTTTCTAACTCTACACAAGGTTAAATGACTGAAATAAAAATAGATGGAAAAGAAAACAAAGTAAAATAAGTTTGCTTTCTCATGTAATGGCAGGCAGTAGCGTGAGGCCAGGGACTTAACGGTAGCCCAGCCATCAGTCAGGGACCGTGAAACAACTGATCCTTCCTAAATCACTTTGGAAATTATCTTCTGTTTCAGACGCTCATTCTCTTTCGTTCGCACAGATCATATAACCAAGAAGACTGTGTTCAGAGTTATCATTTTTATATAAACTGTGGCAATAATGACTATATTTGTGAAGCAGTTTACTTTCCAAACGCCAGGCTCTAGGATGTTATTTGCAGTATTTTCCTTACTCGGAAATGTATGATTTTTTACTACTGCCCGTAGGAAAAATACACGCTAGGCTGGCGTCACGGGAAGGGGGAAGGCAATCTGCGGAGCAGGAGGGTGGTCTTGCACACAGGAGAGTCGGTGAATTTACAAATGCAGATGTCAGGCAGATGTCAGGCCAAGCTAGAGGTAAGGTGGGAGCTCTGGTCTTCAGAAAGCAGCATCAGTTGGGTGGTGGATGACGGAGCCTTGCAGCCTTGTGCGTGGCGCGCGGGTGTCTCTCCTGCAGCACGCCGGGATCCTTCTGGAGTTGGTTTTGGCTCTCTATTCCCATCCAACAGGGCTTTCACTTTTGCCCCCGTTTTACATCTCACAGGTTTTATTTTCAACCCAAATTGCAAAGGCGGCTGTTCTTTTTCTCTCTGAAGTTTAGACAAAATGTCAGACCAACCTCAGCAGCTACCAGCCCTCTAGTCTCTTGCAGATTGTCAGCATCAAGCTGCTTGAACGTTTGTTAAGGAAAGTTTCATAAATAAAAGCAAGGGAGGGTGCCGGTTATTGCTATAATTTTCTTATTGAAGCAGAGCTTTATGCGTTTGCAGAGTTACTAGCTTTTGTTCAGGCAGAGAATGAGGTGACCTCAAATGCTAAATCCCATTTTGTTCTGCTTAAATGACCAGCTGCACCCCACTACAGTAGTCTGTACCCTCATTATTATTTTGTTGTCTTTGTCTTTTGGATACTGGTGTTTTAACTACCAAGTCCTCCAGCGTTAGAGCGGGTCTGTTCACCAGGGTACTAAGGCTGGACACCTGCATCTGAAGAGGGTGGGCACCCAGCCGGCAGGCGCCCCTTTCGGCACAGCCATCTGCACACCCGGCGGTGCAACCTCGTTTAGTCTTCAGGGGAGGCATTTCTTCATGGAGAGGGTTGTCAAGCACTGGAACAGGCTGCCCAGGGCAGTGGTGGAGTCCCCATCCCTGGAGGTATTTAAAAGCCGGGCAGACGAGGCACTTAGGTACATGGTTTAGTAGTGGACAGGTACGGTTGGACTCGATGATCTTAAAGGCCTTTTCCAACCAAATGATTCTGTGATTCTGTGATTGAGCAGGCAGCTCGTTTTGCTGGCTTCCTCAGTTGATCCTGGTGGACGGGTTCCTCTGCATATCCCGTCGTTAGGCTGAGCCATTAAGGTGCGCAGTTAGCAGGGGGTTTTAGCAACAAATGGGAAACTATATCCATTTAGGTCTGCAATGTGTTAGTCAATCGCAAAAAATAATATATATATATATATGCGCCTGTCTTGTGAAAAAATAGCTCTAGTTTAGAGCTGTGCAAGACAGACCATTAAGTTAAAAATAAATCTTCAGAACACAGTGCATCTAAACACAACTTGTTTATTATTGGCTATTTTATTTATACCAGTCATGGGATACTCAACTACTGACATGGGAACAGCAAAACATAGATTTTAATTCTGGGTTTGGACAACGACGCAACAAGCAGCAGCTATGAGAATTTAGCTTTAAGACCGCAGAGCACAGACTTAAACCCTAATAGAGCTCCCAGGGGCCAGGATGCCACCGATGGCAGGCAGTGCTGGAATGCCCCGTTGCCGGCATTTCCATTAAAACTGCGTCTTTGTCTGATGCAAACGTACAAGCAGAGCCGTGTTGCTTTGTAACGCTGCTGCTGGGTGAGGTTCATCGCTGGGGCCCTTCATCAGGCCTGCTGGCCCCCAGTGCTTCTTCCAGAGCACCCCAGCTGTGGGTGCACCTTTTTTTTTAATGAATAATCAGACATAAATTAACAATGCATCAAAAGAAGCGTGGCCAGCAGGTCGAGGGAGAGGATTCTGCCCCTCTACTCTGCTCTGGTGAGGCCTCACCTGGAGCCCGGCGTCCAGCTCTGGGGCCCTCAGCACAAGAAGGACATGGAGCTGTTGGAGCGGGTCCAGAGGAGGCCACGAAAATGCTCCGAGGGCTGGAGCCCCTCTGCTCCGAGGCCAGGCTGAGAGAGTTGGGGCTGTTCAGCCTGGAGAAGAGAAGGCCCCGGGGAGACCTTAGTGCGGCCTTGCAGGGCTTCAAGGGGGCCTAGAGGAAAGGTGGGGACAGGCTTTTTAGCAAGGCCTGTGGTGACAGGACAAGGGGTGATGGGTTTAAACTAAAGGAGGGCAGATTTAGGCTGGGTATAAGGAAGAAATGTTTTACACTGAGGGTGGTGAAGCACTGGAAGGGGTTGCCCAGAGAGGTGGTGGAGGCCCCATCCCTGGAAACATTGCAGGTCAGGTTGGATGGGGCTGTGAGCAACCTGATCTGGTTAAAGATGTCCCTGCTCACTGCAGGGGGGTTGGACTGGATGGCCTCTAAAGGTCCCTTCCAACCCAAAGCATTCTGTGATTCTGTGATTCTAACAAAGGTGAAAACTCAACCATGTGCTTCTCTGGCCTACCTAAAAGGAAAAGAAAGCAACCATTAAGTTAATTTTATTTACTGTTGAAGGATACTAGAGTACCTTTTGTAAAAATTTGAGCAGCGACATGTAATCTAAACTGAGTGCCAGGCACGTTCCCTTTTAACGTTTGTTGGTATATATCTAAAAACTTACTTGCTATCTTTGTATTCTAAAATATGAATGAAATTGTCTGGTCCAAAGCCTGTGCAAGGAATATTTGTAATAGCTGGAGTTTTTATGAATACAGCTCACACCAGCTAGAAGGGGAAAATACAGAAAAGGCATGGTCTTAATGGGCTCTGCTTTGCTCAACATTCATTCCACTTAAATGAGGAAAATAAAAACTACGGTGTTGTCACTTGAAAAACAGCCAATTTTTCCAATATTTTCCTGCCACCTTAGCCAACAAATACTACGCCTGTTGGATACGGTGGTCAATCACTAATTACATTTTCTTATTTAAAGGTTGAAGTAATTAAAAATGTCAAATCTTTTCCTCTTTTCAGTAAAAAATAAAAAGACTGACCTCAGTTCTTGAGGGGGTGAGGGGAGAGAGCTCCGTTTTACTCATGCACGGTCCAGCGCCGTTGTTTCAGTTCACAGAAGCTGCGAGTGGGCTCTGGGGCTAATTTGTATTTTTCTCTTAGTACTTCCTTGGCCATTAGGAAAAGCTGGCTCTCAGACGGAGACTGGAATACACTCCTCCCACTTCAGCCCCTCTCTGCCATTATTAATAGGAAGACCATTTTCCTGCCAATCATTTATATATAAATATATATGTATATCTCCCCATATATTTGTTTTCCTTCCCATTCCCTTCTATCTTTTCCAGGCACAACTTGTTTGATCGCGCTGTTGTCAGATAAAGAACTCACAGTGGCCAACGTTGGTGATTCGCGAGGAGTCTTGTGTGACAAGGATGGGAATGCTATCCCCTTGTCACACGATCACAAGCCCTACCAACTGAAAGAGAGGAAGAGGATTAAAAGAGCTGGTGAGTCGTAACGTTTTTGCTTTGGATTGAAGGTTCATCTTTTTTCTTCTCTACTCTGTCAATAATATAGACTTCTCCCCTGAGAGAGACTGAAAAGTACCAGACTGAGGCATCAGCAGATAAAATCTTCCATTATTAATACAGCACTTCTCAGTGGGATTTCATGGTGCAGACAGAGAAATGGAAGCAGGTTGACCTACCCCTTAATAAGCCAGTGTCGGAGTAAGAAAAGCAGCCTTCGTCTTCAACAGCCATTTGACCGTGCCGGCCAGTTTCCTTGTGATCTCTGCAGGGAGCAAATTAATAAACAGGAGCAGCAGCATTACAGGCTTCTTCACACCAAACCGTATCAGCAGCCTTTATGTGAGAGGCTGGGTCTGAAGCCGAGTGAGGTTTCGTTCCTAAAATAAGCAGAGCATGAATCTAATTCATCAAAGCTATTTTTCGTTCCCGTATAGTGACTGCTAATGAGCACAAACATGTAAATTGTAGCAGGAGTATAGGGAAAGAATATAAGAAATAGCAACCTTTCTGCAATAAATCTGTCTCGCTTTCATCACTTGTCAATTTAGCGACCTCCGGGGCTAGAACTTACATTTGGATCATCAAGTGTAATAGCCAATTCTCCATTAATTTGTCAGAGTCTCTTTTGAACCCATTTCTGGTTCGGCTCCCACAGCAGCCTGCAGCAGCAAATGATGCAATGAAGAAAAAAAGTTCCTCTTGTTTGTGTTAAACCTACCGATGAGCTTTGCCTCCAGAGATGCATTGCCTCTCTGCCTCCGTGTCTTCGTCTGTAAAGTGGAAATAACAAGTTTTTCCCTGAGTATAAAACATTTTTAAAACCTACAGGTTATCAATACGCTCCCAGCAGCATAAATGCCCGTACCTGCGCAATGTGCGCTTTCCTCTCAGTTTGCTGGTGTCGCCGAGGAGGCGTAAGAGCAGTGGGGATCCTTGCTGCTGCTAGACAGAGAGCCGAGGTCACAGATGTTCCCCAAAGGGGAAGAAAAAGTATACAGGTCCTAAGAAGAAGGAATAGGAAAATCTTGGTCTCACTTTGTTTCAACTCCGCACTTGGGGGATGTATCAATAAAATCTGGAGATTCTCCCATAAAATCGCTTCCCTCTTAGCCAAGTCCAGGGCCTCTGTGCAATTGTTCGCTTAGAGAAGGCCTTCACTTAGGAGAAAAAAAATAATTTGGGTATTTCTTTTGTGTCGAAGTGAGGCTTTGTAACACAGCAACGTGAAAAATGAACCTGGCTTTTTGCAGGAATTTCCAACTTTGGAAGAAATTATTTTAATAGACAGGTAAATGTTATAACTATCAGCAGCTGAACAAAAAATAGTCTATCTAGCCTAGTGACTTAATGAATTCACTTCTCTGTTACCTATTGCCCCATTGTATTATCATGATTGATATGGCATCATAGTGCTGTTACAATCATACAATCCGGTTTATACTACTGCCGGATACTTTTACATTTTGGAACATCCCTTCTTTACATACATAAAGTGTAAAATTGAAGCAAAGTGCCCAAACTGAATTATCAAGCCTACACTGCTACTGTGACAAAAGTACCTGACTTTTTTCCACCATCTAGATACTTTCTTGTCACGTCGAACTGAAGAAAGCGACAATAACCGCATCATCATGTTACATTTTGGTTTTCCAACTTTACATTACACCATCAGCTGCACTGTCCAGTGCCCTATAGGTAGTTATAAAATGACTGCACGTTTGTGTTAGGATTAGATTTCATTTAAAAGTGAAATCCATATAGCCACGGTTGAGAAAATATCCTTCAAACCTCAGTTTGATAAAAATCAATTTGAGGCAGCCTGAAATAGCAGCTCGAAGAAAAGCGTGGCTTGCCCTGTGCATTTCAGCAGGGCGTTAACATTGGGATGACAAGTCTAAACTAATCCGTTATTTTTTGCTGCCGTGGTGGATGTTAAGGAGGCTCGCCCTTGCTGCTGTCAGCGGTCAGCGGATGGGAAAGGAATTCAGTCCCTCTCTTTTCCCCACTCCCAGCAACTGCGTACAACCAGTTAGTCAACCCACAACCTGAAAAAAAATTCCAATTTATCAGTCCGACGTGACTCGAGCACCTCTCATGCTGAAGCCCCAGAAGCCAACGCTCAGGTTTCTTGTGGGAGTTCCTGCAGCGCAGTGAGAGGTCACTGGTACCCACACCTGCAGTGAAATGCTGAAAAGACAGACAGCAGCTAAGAGAACAGGGCAGGGCCCTCGATTTTGAGCTGAGCTGCTGCATCCTGTGGAATTACCTGCTCAGCAGCATGGCTGTGCAGTTAACAGCACCGGTCACAGGGTTTTTGTCAAGACTGACTGTTAATTTTCACAAGAGGCTGGCTGGTGCACGCTCACAAGGGCTGCGGTGCTGCTTCTCTTGCAGCTGAATGAGGTCAGGGTCCCACCACTCTTGACTCGTTCCTGTGGGATAGGGGAATGCATGTGCTGTGACATAAGGATGCCCATTTCCCCAGAAAATCCAAGGAATCTCCTTCTGATCATGAGCTTGAGCGATGTATAGAGTATCAGCGTTAGACAGTGGCCTTGAAACAACCGTGGTTTGGGCTCGTGAAGGAACACTCAGTTGCAGAGCCACAAGGTGACTGTCACTGATGGAAATTTAAGTCCTTCACCTTGAACATAATCCTCTGAGCTCAGCTCTCGCTAACATGCAAAATGCGTGTGCGGTTGCCAAAAAGCTTCTATTTCTTTAATGCCTTTTCTTCTCCGGTGACAGCCAGCGCTGCAGAATGTTTGCTTTTCCATGAGCATTTTTATGTATTCTGTACAGATGGCTTTATAAAAGAAAATATTAGAAGTGCCAACAGACACTTCAGCAAACCACAGGAATTCAACTTGTGCCGTACGGCACCGAAAAGTCACTTTGTATGCGTAAGCACAACCTGCAAAGACGGGAGTAAGCATGCTGCAGCGAGTCAGCAGCATCAGCTATCCCCTCTGCAAGTACAGGAACGGGTGCAGGCATTGCTGTCCTCTAATTGTGTGTAAAATGTCTACTTAAGCCTCTTCTGTATAGTATTTTGCTTCCCGTCATTCCAGTACGTACACACAATTACACTCCAGTTACTACAGTCCTAATCACTTATGAAAACCCCCCCTGTGCTCGTGAGTAGGTGGCTGTGTAACATTCAGCCGAGGCGCCCTCAAAAACCTACAGCAGCAGCTGGACGAGGTTTGTTTGACCGCACATCTACAGAGGAGTTGCAGCATCCTTCCTTTTTTTGACTATGGAAAGAAACATCTTCATAATGGAGACTCCATAGAAGTATTCATGAAAACACCCAGCTAAGAAGTTTTGTTTCTGCTGGTTTTAACACAAATCAAGTTTCAAGCTTTAAACAACAGTGAATCATTAAATGAAATGTAGTTTTTCACCTGAAAGCAGAAGGAATTTACAGATTAGATCAGCCAACCAGGAATGGAAACGCTATCGTAAGATTTAGGTGACTAGGTGACTGACAAATAACCCATAGGCTGAAGTGCAGAGCTGAAAACATTCTGACAACTGCAAAGAACAAAGACATTTATAAGAACACCAAAGCAGACAGCTTGCAGATATAAAAGACAACAGTTCACCTAATTTTGTCACACACTTCCATGTTCCATGTTTGCAAATTATTTGTCCTCAAGTGACTTTTCATTCAGGTTAAGACGACAGGAATATTGCTGTGAAACAGTGCAGACAGTGGCACGCAGGTGCACGCACAGGGATTGAAGGTGCCGAAATTCTACTGTTTGACCTTGAACGCTGTGTAGTTCCCTCCCTGGCACGATCAGACTGTGTAACGGCCAGGTGCTGGCTGTGTCAGAGTCATCGATTTCAGTGCAAAACGTATTTCACTATAAGCAACCCCTAAATAAAATACGTATTTTCAACTGGAAGTAGCCTTAATCCTGCTGATGGTAAAATCAATCGGTCAGATCCCACATTGCGCTTTTCTGAGTTGAAGTAAAATTTCGTGATCGGTTTGTTCACAGCATTTTTTTGGTCCTTTTTGACAGAGCTCATTCAAGGCAGTTTGATAGAAGAGCCTATAAACGTTTTTGCACTTGCTTCTTTGCTTTATGCCTTAAAAGTGAGATGTGAGTCCTACTGCAGGGTGTTCGCAGTGTTGTTTCCTTCATAGAACTTCCGAAATGAGGGAAACGAGAACTACACAGAAAAAGAAGAGGTTTACTAACCCAAGAATATAAAGATTTGCTTTCAGTATTTTTGTCTTAACATTGCAGTAAGACTTTCTGAACATAAGTTGTGTAGTACAGGAATACCTGGGTTCAGTAAGTTCTCGGTCTCACTGGGGGAGTCGAGAGCACGAAGCTGCTTCGTTTGAAAGCAGAGCCATTCCTGACTTCTCTGCTTCAGCTGTTTCAACAGCACTAGCAGCCACAATCCAGCTCTTCCCTGCGGCGCTCTGAGATTTACTTAAGGCACCTCCTGCTTTTTGAGCTACGTAACATCCGTGTGCCTCGGGATACTGCCAGATGAATTTTTGGGTGGGTCTGGCAGGAAGCCAGAGAAATGCTTTAACTTTAAAAAGAACTGCTTTAAGTGTTGGTGTTTCTCTCCAGGTGGTTTTATCAGCTTTAATGGCTCCTGGCGCGTTCAGGGGATCCTGGCCATGTCCCGCTCGTTAGGAGATTACCCTCTGAAGAACCTGAATGTTGTCATTCCTGACCCCGACATTCTTACCTTTGACCTGGACAAACTGCAGCCAGAGTTCATGATCTTGGCGTCGGATGGTCTGTGGGATGCTTTCAGCAACGAGGAAGCTGTCCGATTCATCAAGGAACGTTTGGATGAACCACACTTCGGTGCAAAGAGTATAGTTCTACAGTCCTTTTACAGAGGATGTCCTGATAATATAACAGTGATGGTGGTGAAGTTCAGGAATAGCAGCAAAACAGAAGAACAGTAATAACCAGTGGTTCTCTGCCTCACTCTGAACTTAAAACAAACTCTTACATTTTAAACGTAGTAGAAAGCTCTAGTAAATACCGTTAAGATTCTACACAAAAGGAACAGATCCCTCTGGTCTTTGTTCTTTGCTTAACAAAAGGAGCAATACAACAAATACATTCTGAGTGATTATAAGAATTAAGTTTGTTCACATGTACCTGTCTCCTGTGACCTTGCTGCTCCTTAGAAACTAACTGTAATCTTCCATTTCAGAATATTCTTTACAAATCCTGTCTAGACTTTTCATTTGATTCCTTACCTCTCATTTCTAATAGTCAAAGGTTCACTCAGAGGCACAGCAGGGTCAGGGCAGTGCTGCCGCTTAATTGCAAGTGATAGGAACGATGCTGCTGTTCACGCGTAGGTGTGACTCTTCAGAATGATGCTCTCATGTTTCTCATCTCTTTTCTTTTCTTAATCTGCAGTGATAAGGTTGTATAGGAAAAGGTTTGCAGTTATTGGCCTGTTATTGAGATGAAGGAGGAAGAGGAGCCAACTGTTAGCCTGCTACCACAGAACTGGCTCTCTTGCTTTGTTTAAATAAATCAAGCACGTGATTAGGTATAGTTACTGGATTACCTGAAGCCACATGTTTATTCAGTCTGTGCATTACTCCAATAACAGTTCTATGCCATATTGTATTCAAACCAACGTTAAATTCCAGCAAAATACTCCGAGGTCCGACACCTATATGAAAAACTAGCTCTGTTGTGATAGAACGTCTGCCATTCAGTGAGACTCACCCTTATGTTAGTTTTTTGGCACGGACTTTTCATAGGTGTGTAAAGAAAGTAATGCAAGATAAAATTAATTTTGTTAGTGACTGTTTGGAAAACTAATCAAAACAGGGCATTCCCGAGAGCTACCTAGATGGAAGTCAAGCCTATTAAAGACTTCCTTGTACCACTGGAGATTAATTTGTGGTGTTAATCCAGGGGAAGAATACTTCAGAACCCTTTTTTGGTATAATGTATAAATGCCAGGCAGTGTCATTGCACTGTAGAGATGAAAGCCTGTGTTAAATCTAGATAAAAATATGTTTAGATCTAACTTTGAGTATTTAATTGTATTTTGGAATCTGTGACTACTGTAAGTTTAAACAATGACAGTCTGAGTTCGCTCTACATCTGTAACTTCGCTGGCTGCTTCATGATCGAGAGGCAGCAGCGGCCGAGTGACTGGGCAGCGCATGTTAGAGGAACCGAGCCAGGGCCCGAGTCGGAGGTTAGTATTGTGGATGGCTTGCTTACCTGTATCGTGTCCTGTAACAACCCGTGAGATCCCCTCCCTGCAAAATGTGGTCCTGGACAATCTGCTGAAGTCTCTTGAAGGCGATGGAGGTTGTCAGTGCTTGGATCCTGAGGTGAATCAGGGATATAATGCATTAACTAACTTTGTCTGTTTCTTGGGTAAAGATACACTATTGCTTAGTTAGAAAGCTACCTGTTTCTCATCGCCCACCTATAGGCTTTTTGGGCAAGCGGCTTGCTGGTCCCTAAAATACTGTGATGTGTTGTGGTTGTGCTAAGCGGGTGTGACAGCTCTCGAGACAAAAACGAAAGAGCACAAATTCTGCGCTCTGCTTGAGAAGGAATTCCCACCTTAGTCTTTTCATTTTTGTTCCTAGGTTACCTCTTCCCCAACAAACTTCCCTCCTTTAGTTTGTTTGGAGATAATCACAACTCTTAATTGGATCTGTTGCTATTACCAGTGCTATTCAAATTGTATACACACCCATTAGCAGCCTCTTCTCACCCCAGACGCTGGGTAGAGCCCCTTGACTCCAAGGAACAGACAAGTGAAAAGCAGAAGTATGAAAGTGTCCGGCAGCCTCTGAAAGCAGCAGGCACCCAGCCTGCACCCGTCCTTCCCCGCAGGGTGGAAGGTTTCGGACTTTTTAAATCTCCTCAATGGTGCATTCAGTGAATTTTAAATGCAACTTTGCAGTTAAATTGAGCAGCTAACAGGAAATGTTAATAATTGCAGAGCGCTTCAGTTATTTTATTTTGAAAAGGTATTTGAGGTCAGAACGCTGTGAAATGAAAACCTTGTGTGCTATTTTCATGGGAGTGCTTAATCATGTACTCATAATGCTAGAGCAGCAGTATCGCAACTCTGCTCCGGGCAGAGCTCGTGGTGCACGTAGCGTTTGCCTTTCCTTTCTCCTTCACAGATGATGTTTCCGTTGTACTGGCTTTTCTTTGTAGGACACTGCCTGGATGTTTGTCAAAACAGCTGTCCAGGGAAAAGAAGAATTAGACCCAGCAGCCTACAGAACTCTAAAGCAGCGGGACGCTTGTATGGCAGAGACATCACTACTAATCCTTCACAGGCATTTGAGAAATGGTCAGCTCCAAAAAAAACCATTATAGACTAATGCCACTTGAGCAAAAAGCTCACGGCAGCCACTAAGCCTCCTGCAGCTCACGTTCTCCAGGTTGGCGAGCATTGCTGAGGGATGCCCGACCTTCTCCTGAGCACAGCTCGCTTGCTGGTTGCTCCGGCACTCGAGACAGACAGGAAAATGAGATGGCAGGAATCGTACACATTCACAGAGTCCCGAAGCAGCCGTGAGGAAGCAGTGGGAGGGTGGCTCACTCTGGAAGTAAGCCATGCTCACAGGATTTAGGCAAACACGTAGTGCAATGCAATACAGAACTGCTTTGCAGACTTGTCTGGATATTCATGCCAGGATTCATTTACTCTGTCACTCACAGGCCCATCCAGTCCATTACTGAAGCAGGCCTATTTCAGCCTTCGAGTATCTGCAGTTGCAACAATAGTTGTTCTAGCACCTTCAGGTGTCTCTGCAACACTCCCACCTTTCTAGTAGCTCTTTCCTGGCCAAAGACATTCATGCCAATGATCTCTGGTAAGGTTGTTGACTTTTGTTTTTATTACTTTAAAAAACTAGTTACAGCTACTTTAGGTTTAAAGATGAAGGACTAATGGAGGTGACAGGCGTTGTGCAGTCTTCCACATACATGCGCAGTGCCTACCTACGCTCCCTGCTGGAAGTCTTCTGAGAAGTTTTTAATCCCATTCTAGTCATCTATAACTTCCCAGTCATGCTGATTTGTGCCAAATTCTGTCGTGATACATACAGCTGTTGGGCGACAAGATTAAGTAATGTACATATTGCTTATGCAACCTAAATGATCTAGGGTCTGATCCTCCACTGCCTTAATAATGCATCCTACATCTGGAAAGGGGTTGCCAGGCACTTTAGCCAGAAATTATCCTCACATATGCTCAAGCAGTGTGGCAGAATGCGCTACAGCATCGGGGAGGCAGTGCTTCCAGCATGCCAGCCTCAGTCCTGCTTTCCTGCCTGGGCACCTCTCCAAAAAAAGGGAGACGCATTTTGGTTAAAGTGGCTGGCACGCATCTGAGCGCTCCCTCTTGCTGTACACATTCATGGAGGTTTTTTTTGTTGCTTAAGCCTGAGTAGCTCCATTGGTGACGTCTGTTCATTAGGTAAGAGCATCACATGGCAGAAAACCGATATATCGAGTTGCTGCCGCAGAGCATCTTTCGTATGGTCCAATATGAAAAAAATGTACCTTGTAATTAGTCATCTGATCCAGTACTTAACAGAATTTGGGCTCTTCCCAGTGGTATTACAAGCTAACAGTTTAACTCGCGTAGTACATTTTAAAGATCCTACCATTTAGCTTTTCATTCTGGTTACAGGCTACCATTTAGTTCATCATTCTGATTATCTACTAGCGGGGTTTTAGAAAGGCTGTTCGTTCGTGTACGGGGAGGGGGGCTGTACCTTCGCCGTTTGTAGCTCCCGGTGCAGTTTGGGGATCCCTGGTTGATCCCCAGCCTGGTTAGGTGTGGTCACAGCTCCGTCTAGTGGCTGGCCTAAGCCCGGTAACCAAGCGGTGCTCGTTAAAGTTAATAGTCGCTCCCTTAGCCCGTGTGAAAAATGCGATTTAAAGTCTCCCTTTGTGCAGAAGCTCGCTATGAGGTTAACGCAGGCCCGTTCTCTCAGGCTGAATTTTGCAGCAGTGCTGAAGCCATGCGGGCTGAACGCGTGCATCCCCAGACGCAGCTAAGAAACGCAGCTACTCGGCTGCTAAAAATCGCATGTGGAAGTTCGGCACACCTCAGTCCTGCCCAGCATCCCCTGCCAGCTCACCTCCCTGCATGGGTGTCTTCGCCACTTTGGTGAATGCACTCCAAACGCTTGTTTGTGGGATCCAAATGTTTGGCAACGGTGCGGCTTCCGCAGACGGCAGCGATCCAGCTGAGGAGGGGCCAGGATTCATCGCTAGTCTCAGGGGTGGCAGGAGACGCTGTTTTATTTCATCTAAAATGTACGCCGCTTCTTTTGTTGTGACATCCAGCACTAGTGGTCTGGGCACATTGATCTTGTCTCACGGGGGAGGGATGGTCACAGACGACATTGCGAGGACTGCGGCAGTGCTGTAGTCCTAAAATTTCTAAAAGTACACAATTTTAAATGAATGAGCCTGTTTTACTGAATAGAATGTTTGGATAAATATAAATAAAGTAAATGCCATCTAACATGATGAAGTATTGTTTACTGACTTGTGAACACAAAGTCAGTACCAAAACTACTGCTAATGTTAGTATTGTACAATTTACATAAGGTAAAATTAAAAAAAGTTGTGAACTTTTTAGAATACAGAAGTTAGTACTAAAGCACTGCGTCAGCTTGGAGTAACGGTGTCTGCTACATAAACACTAACGCTGCATCTTGAAAATAAGGGAATTCTGTTGTTCAGCTGCCTCTTGGAATATATGACATCCTCCTTGCTTTAAATAACATTAATACATTGCTAATGCATCTAATACTCATTTTACACAGAGAAACATTCAGTAAGTGATTATACTAAAGAGAAAAAAACCCTCACCAGCCTTTCATTTTCTAAAGTAGGTTTTTAGGCCTCCATCCTGAGATCTGGCTGTACAAAATTGCAAGGTTAAAGTTTAGAATGTTCTGCTGAAGTTTGGCAAGTGTGTAAGACCGGAGCTGCTGTCCCTCAGTGTTGTCAATGTATTTATAAATCATCTCTCTCAACCTGAGGACTGTATATATCTAAAAAGATATATACAATTAAGTTAATATCAATTTGAATTTTAAGTCATTTTTTTATATAGTGCTGACTATACAAGGCTTAGGTAAGCAGCTGTTTTACATACAGTTTTCCCTTAGATAACTTAAAGTTCTAGGTATCAGTTGTCTGTAGTTATACACGATAGTCTAGATGCCCCGTTAAGCAAAATGTGTGCAGCCAAAGCAGATGAAGCCTATCTAAAACCATAAATAAAGAGGCTCACAGCAAAAGCAATTCTTGAGTAAAGTTTTGAAAGCCACTTTGATGAGTCAGTCAGCTCCCACGTCTGGTCTGCTCAGTCCTAGGGAAGCACTCCAAATCAGTTGAGCAATAGGGAAATAAAGCACTTTTTCTGCATTTAAAAGACCAACCCTATATTCCTTTAAGCCTGTGGAGACGCATCAGTACTTCTAGGGACACAGATGCTCAGAAATCTACTTCAGCCTGTATTCCACCAAGTTAATTAAGTGAATAATCGGTTATAACATTTTAGAAATCTAAATGCGAGACTGTCAAACACTGCTCTCTGGGAATTCCTCCACTGTATCCAGGGATGTGAGACCAGTATAGGTGAAACTGTACTTTATCCACACTCGCTTTAATCTCAGTAGTAACAAGAGTCGTGAAGCCAAGCTGTGTAGGCTGTCAGGTACCTGCTCTGCATCCCGTGTAAACGCCCGAGCCACCGTGGCGCCGCACCCCGGGGAAAACAAGCCGGCTCCATGCAGAGCGAGGTCGTGCCTGTGCCTCTGCAGATGCGCTCCCTTGGCTTCAGGTGGTGTTGGTGACAGGAGACTCTCATGCCAGAACTGCCAAAGTCCATCTCTGATTTTTAAATTTTCTCCTCCTGGTAAGAAAAGCTCAGTGACCCTAAAAACATGATTCATTTGGAAAAAATTCTTCAGAGTTAGTTCCATTCTGTACCGAAATCTTTACACTGCTCTTTGGTAAACCGTTCCTATACACACAAACTCGGTACGAAATGTAAGCAGTGGTTAGCAATGCTGGTTTTACAAATGAAATCCATTTTTATATATTTCAAACCCATCTACCTTTAGCATGGCAAACTGTAACATGGTGTAACTGTTAACCACAAAGTTAACAGGAGCAGCATCTGGAAAAGCAACATTAAAACCTGTATTGTGTGAATATTACACTGAGCGACTGTAAAACCTCTTCTACCCAGCATATTTGGAAATGCTCTCTCAGAAACGATCGAGACAGACTTGTTATGAAAATGAGCTGCACATTTAGAACTCTGCGAGAGCAGGTCAGAGCTTTATTAACAAAAATCTTACACAACACACAAGATAACAAAACCGCAATGTTTAAGCAATCCATCTCGGCTGAAGACAGCTTCCATTTAGGACAACGCGCCTGTGTTATTGGAGATAAGAGCCTCTTCAGGCTTCTAACATATTTTCACGGGGAGCCAGAAGTGGTTTTAAGATTTTATCTTTATTGCAAGCTCAGGGGAGGCTGCGCTTTACTCCTGGGTGGAGGACCACCGCAGGCAAAGCATTACTGAGAGGAGCGGCTAGGATGTCAGGCTGAGCCCCGTCCCAGTCGGAATGAACATGACACCCACACACCATCGGGTCTCACACCGTAAAAAAACCCCAAACTCGTTCAGATCATTCAGATTAACGCGTCTGGGAAAATTCACGTGCTGCACAGCAACTGTCAGAAGGCTAGCGGAAAACAAGCTCAGCTATATAAACCATCTCAAGAGAGGTCGGTCGCTTGGGGTAAACTTTGTATTTTTAAGTCCTTTTATAGGAGGAAAACAAAGTCCCCTAACTGCAGGCGAGACAAACTATACTATAGCGCAGGTGGTATTTCCTCCCATGAGTTGCAGGTTGATACTGCCTTTAGCTAACAATCACGCTAAGAGCAGCATTTCAGAGAGACTATACTTTCTTTAGTCCTGTAAAAGAAAGCAGCTTTGTGATTTTTCAAAACCCCATATATACATAGAGGGGGGGTGGGTTTTGTTCTGTTTTACAATTTTAGGATTCCTTAAAATGTGGACTCAACGACATACTAAAAAAAAACCAAAAACCACCACCCAAACCCCAAACCCAACCATCTGCTTAGCTTCATTTTAACTTTCTTTCCTTCCTACATGGAGTACTTGCATTTGAATATGGTTTAACAGCTTAACATGCAATACACAGTAACTGCACTAAAACCTGACAAGTTTAATTTACCAGAGACTGTAGAAAGCTTGACATCTCTTTCCCTACCACCTCCATCGTAAGCAAACTGGAGAGGAGTTAACTAATGACCAAAATGGTACACGCTAGTCACACAAAAATGGGGACGAATGAAAATTTTAAAAATAGGGAGCAAAGCTCTGCCTCCCAAACTCCTCCAACATACCTAACACAACCAACAGACACCTATCAGGAACTCAGTGTCACATGGTTTGGTTAACCTTCCATTGGTTTCTAGTTTAAATCTGAAAGAAATATGATAAAATCACATTATTTATTGTGCATCCAGGCATTCATGAGTTAGTTACAATGAACTTGCATCGAAATGCTTTAGTAGTAACTAGAAAACGTAAGATAAAAACTTTGGGAAATATTCCGAACTGTCTATGTCCTGTTAATACTGAACTGATCACAGAGAATAATGCCCCTAAGTTTGCAGCACATAGTATTTCATGGTTTATTTTGAACTTGTTTGTTCTAGAATGCACACAAAACATTTAAGCATTTTGACTTTTTAACTCTTCTGAAATAGTACAGGCTTGAAATGTTACACTATAAACCCTTTTGCTATCCACCCAGCAGTAGTTTCCAAAAATCTTTGACCAATGGATTATTATTAGGCTTTTCAAGACAGAAAGCCCCCCAATTTTCGTATCAAAATCACAAGTGCTTGGAATTCTGATTTAATACGGCTTCCTGAACCACTTGCCCGCATAAGAAAAAGAATCTTGGCATTTGGGAAAATCTTAGCCTGTGGTTTAGGCTTCGTTTTTAGAACAGTATTTTAGGCAAATGCAATAAAATTTGGGCCCATCACTGACTTTAATGCTTACATTAGTTCACAGTCTTAAGCTTTTTTTAGCTCTTGCATGGCTGCTCACACTAGGAACTTTCCTGATATTTGCTTTAAGCAGAAACATTAGCTTAGTTATGAATTTCATGGTCTTTTAAGCAATAATAAGGTCAGACTCAAATACAAACCAGATTTGGAAATGAGTTTCTTAAAAAAACAACCAACCAGAAGCAGGAGTATTTTACAGTGTAACTTTCTTGCAGAACTGATGTCACTTTAGATTACAATTTCAGGTGGCATAAACAGATCACTGTGTATAAACCTACATTTGTGAAAGCAAAAGCCTTGTAATCTATGATCAGTGTTACCATTCTGGGGCACAAATACAATACATACCTTGCTTGGTGACAGTTGCATTTTTATTGGGGTCCCGCACAGCCATTTCTCTGCGATACTCGTTTCTTATTCTCTCAATGGAAGCACTGTCTGCTTTATCTATCCAGTTTCTGAAAACTGCATCATCTTTCATAATTACATTTTTTTGAAAAAGCAATACAGACTGCGCTGCAGTGTTCTTGTGACAAATAATTTATTTCTAAACATTTAACATGGCCGGCTTATAAAAAAAATGAAGCATTTTTTTTAAGCTGTATAAACAATCAAAGAACAAGTTAAACATTTCTCACAGGGCTCTCAGGATCGGACCGCAGTACTACAACAATCAAATAACAGAACCTAAAACTGTAGGAACAGCTGTAGTTTTACCTGTTTCTAGAAATACAATAGCATTCTTCCCTCACTTATGCAATACTGTATCTTCAGCTATTTAGTTTAACCAAAAAAAAAAAAACAAACTATTTTTGAAAAACTTTGACCTTCTTAACATACATTCTTAGAACACTGACATCTGAAATACTTGTCTAGAGAGTATTCTCCCCAAGACCTCATTTTTATAGCTAAAAAAATAACACGTCCTAGAATTCCATCAAAAAACCATGTGCAGTTGTTGAAAAGACAGCAAAATTCAATACTGACCATAATCGCAATGTAACAAAAAAACCTGGTGAAACCTCAAACTCGGTACTAGAGGTTTCTGCGCCTCTTCTAATTCGTCTCTAAGAGACTACCTGAAAGACAGCCAAATGTAAATACATCATAACATCTTAGCTGTAGTACAAATAAGGTGGCAGTGCTCTGTCATTCTAGATGTACAGGATGTAACTATAGTATCTTCACTGTGTAGTGGATGCGTCAAGAATAATTATGTTAATGCAATTGCAAATTCTGTATTGTTGTCTTAGAAGTGTAAACTACTGAAAACTTGGCCTTGCTGATACGAATAAAGTGATTAAAATACCCATCTTTACAGACATAGTAGAGTTTGTTTTCTTTAAGAAATACAAACCTTAGAATTTCTTATTTTTCATTTTAAAATTTGAGGAAAGAAAACGGTTTTAGAAACAAAGTCACAATATAAATGCATCTGTTTTAATCTTCCCTGCATGGTTCCAAAACTCTCGGGATGCATCAGGACACACATGCATAGACGTGGGTTTTGCTTATCCCGATGTACTGGAGATGTCTAGTAACTAAACTGCACGTGAACTCTACTGCATCTAGTAGTAGAGTTCTAGTAGTCTGTGAACATGACCAAAGACACCAAAGCAATTCTACTTTATACGTATATAGAAATACCTAGACATACACACACAAAGTGCATCACATTTTCAGAATTTCCCATCGGCTTCTGCAGGCCTCACAAGATCCACAGGTTTGTAAGACTCTCGGAACGATGATGGAGGTGATACGTTTAAATAAGGTGGCGTAACGCTCTCAGAAGGATCACAGAGGTGATATATTGAAAGCAGGCGGTCGTCGTTTGTTTCATGCTGAGCAGAGAACAAATACTTGAGGGCGGCAAAAGATGATGCAGTTGCAAAAACAGTTTAAAAAAATCCAGGTAGGCATTTGGGAAGCATCTTCAAAGCTAGTTTCTTAGCATAAAGATTATTTCTTGGTGACATTTCATACATTCCAGAACTTGGGTAGAAGTCCCGTGGTTACCGCAGACCACATGGAGAAGTGTCAGAGGAAGACAGGACAGCGTATTCCAAAGTGTCCTGCGTGTGTAGGATATATACATGGAAAAGTGATTTGTGAATGCCTAATATTTTTATTTAGGAATATTAGAATGTCCCAGAGAGATGCTGCCATTGCAGTTTTGGCCCAGCAGCACAGCCCTCCTTCAGTCAAAGTCATCTCTACAGCTGTGTTTTTGTTTTGTGTTGCCCTGGACTTTAAACATTTTTACACTGAATACATTTAAGTTTTACTATATTACATTAATACCGAATCAAAGGCAAGTAACTGAAGTGGTCGATGACAAATCCTGCCAAAATGCGATTATTTCACTTGATGTAATGCCATGTACTGCGATCAAATGTCTGTACTTACAGATATCGAAATTAATTTTATAAAGAAAGAATTGTTTATCTTCTGGAATACTGATGTTCACTTTAAGTATATTTAAGCAAATTCCAACATAAACATCCTCAAATTTAATAGGTTTGACATGACTCATCAGTTCATAAATCCTCAGAGCCAGTTTTCCATCCAATATATAACCCATCCCACTGCAATACGGAGGATACAACTTGAACGGATATTCATCATAAGAGATGTATGTTTTTTTGTAAAAGCCTCTATAGGCAAAGTTATCTATAAGAGGATAACCAGTAAAAACATTTTCTGAGGAATTTAGCTTCAGAAGAAGTTTTACCAAGTTAGGGGTGTTGATGAAGACATCAGCATCCGTCTTCATGAGGAACCTAGCATTCGAACAGAACTTGGTGACCCACCTAAACGCCATGATCGTTTTCAAGGTGAGATTGTCGTAAGTGTCCATAAAATCTTGGCGAATGATGTCACCATAGAGGATGCTTTCATCTTCTACCGACAGTGCTGCAGCATCGTCTTCTCTTTGGGTGTCCCGACCTAGTAAGAACAGGGTTAGAACTCGATGTCCCCACCAGAAGTTTTGAGATCCCCATGTTACCCTGATGGCCTGCCTTGACTTCACATCCTTAGGACTTGAAGACACCAAGATGACGAGAAACGGATTTATGTCTTTGCATTTCAAGCGCTCCCGCAATGTGAAGAGGTAGTTTTGCTTGTAAATCGGTTCATGTTCATAGAAATACATGAGGTTTGTATGCTCGATTACAGTGTTTGAATAAAAAGTTATATACCACATCGTTATTGCAGGAAATACAAGGAGAAACAAAAAAATCCATTTTAATGTTCTCATATACATGGCTGGAACTGGACAATAACTACGTTGCAGAAGTGCGTCAGTGACCTTCAAAAATCTGTACTGCAAGTTCGGAAGCATGTTTCTTGCTGAAAAAGAAATGAAAAAGTAGTATTCAGAATGCTATTATTCAAATATTATCTTTTTCTTATCTCGTCTAAAGCATCAGTTGAAAGCATGCTATAATATAATGAAGACAAAACCAAGACTCTTTGGTCCAGCTGTTGTACACCATGGTGCAGCATCCCGTACACCACGAATCAATGCTGTATCCAAGAAACAGGCACGAGCAGAAACACTGAGCTGATACCGAGCATGGTATGGATTGAAACCTCATAGCTTTCACCTTGGAAATTCCCCCTACATAAACCTGATCACTGCAAAAGATCACGCGTCAAGCATTGTGATCCCAGAGATCTCAGCACAATGTCTTTGACTCAGATCTCAAGGAAGGAATACGGTGCACAAAATCTAATGGCTACAAAGTGCTCAGCAAATTGATGTTCAGAGGCTTCAAAAATTTGTCATTTATTTCAAAGAAAGGAAGTCCTACTAGTTTTCATAAGCTGGAGGAAATCAGCCAAGAAAGCAGGTAAAAAGAGAAGTACAAGCAAATATTTCATCCCTCATTTCATCAGGGTTGAGCAGCAACTCATTCTGGATTGACTGAATAGGTGATGGGGGGGAGGAGAAAATGAACTTCCTTACGAGCTGTGGACATGCAAACACAAATGGATCTTGACAGACAGACTGAGCTCTTAACTGCCCAAAGAAATGGCTACTCCCACAGCACGTAACATTATACAGCAATTGTTTGTTTTCTAATATGTGCTAATTAAATCAAATTATTTAATAAAGGGGCATTGCAACCAATTTTGCCACAGCACCTTTACAGTTGACCTAATGGGAGCAGCAGAGAATCCACTGCAGCACACAAGCTTCAAATCTTAAAAAAGTTTTGAAAATTCTTCCAATATTTTCCATTTAAACAAACAAGAAGCTACAAAATCCTCCTGCTACTTCCATCTATTTAAGTTTTTAAAAAGAAAGGATCCCATCTGCATTATTTTCATGAAATGTCTACAAAAACACGACAGATTCGCTCAGCTCCATCAGGCATGCCACAAAACCAAAAAACAGCAATATCAGCACAAGAGAGGAAGACAAACCAAAGCCATTTTTTGGCTAGAGACACACATCTTGGTCTGGAGTCCAATCTACACAGACAGGTACTTACAACCCCCCGTGGACTCCATGCTGACAATATTACTACAGTGTCAGGACTAGATATGCAAATCAATACGTCTTTCCAAAACTAAATTTAAGAACAGAATCTCAGTCCTCTGCCCTCCATTTAGCAGTGCTTGCCTTTACTGTATTTCTTTAAAACTATGTATGCTGTGAATATATATTAGATACCTTTAAGCCAAAATAATTACAGTGTCTTACTGTGGGAGTTCCAAACGCTTTCTAATGTTTGCAGTAATAATATTTACCCTGCACTGTAAAGTATCCACAAAGACACACAGTAAGGACGATGGAAGGTTCAATTTCACAATGCAATTACCTACTATTTAACTTTTCTTCAAAATGATCACCGCAGGGCTTGTGTATGTTTTACATTAAAAAAAAAAATCCTAACGCTAACATAGCATGCTAGAATGTAGGTGAATGTGATTTGCCAAAGCCACCTGCCCTGTATTTCTGTGTATGATTTGACTTGAATTTAATGATCCTTTAAAGCAAGCATTTGGAGCCCATTTCACCGACAACGCATAGTGCATCACTTAAAACATATTAAAGCAGTTTTATACAAATAGTTGTTTAAATAGAAGAATTTCAGACTGATCCCTCTCAAAGCTGCGTTACTCCAAAAACACTAAGTGGCTAACAGGAGTCAATCCTTCATGAAAGGTACCTCACATAACTGCAGATGAACAAATGAGTTTTATTAAGAACATGACCAATGTCCCAGCTTATAAAAACATAGAACCTCAGAAGTTTTATGTGGAGTCACTTCTTTTTTCTCCACAAGGATTAAACATATGCAGGTGTAACAGAATAGAAGTTTGGAAAGTGCAGAGGAAATGATCATCAGGACTGTTCAAACTGCATTTAGGGAAGTTGACTATAACCACAAAAAAACTCAGATTCGCCATTTACTTCCTGGCTGCCATTTACTGGGGCTGCCATTTACTTCCTGGCTTTACTGGGGGAGGGTGGGGATAATACAAATGCTCAGTTCTCTCTTTATATACAGCAACCTGACTTTCAGTGAACAGTATGAAAAATACATACTGGAAGAAAATAACCTAAGTTATACATCAGTGCTTATGTATTAGATTTTATATAAACAACACTTCTCAGGGTTTGATGATCAATTTAAAGTAAAAGCATATCAAAGTTTGATCAGTTCTTGACTACCTAAAGGAAAAAAAAATCTGATTATAGGGATTTTGATTCTTTATGGACAGAAAAGCCTGATTACATGACATTTTGAACAACAGAATCGGAGACCAATGCCTGATCTGCTACGTAATGAAAATCTGGGAAAACAAATCATCAATTCAGGTCCTTTGCCCACACTATGCAAAACACAACCTTAAAGCTACCATACCCTTAGGAAAAGCCTGCAGCAGCGCCGAGAATTCAAAATACAGGCAGTCATCCTCCAACATCATTAAACGTGGAACTCTGACTTCAAACACACGCAGAAAAGAACCAAAGGGCAAATTAAAGGGGGAACCCTAACCATAGGAAAATCCCCTTCTCTTCCTATTTTAAATGCTTAAACCAAAGTAATGAGGTTGAAGAAGTGAGGTCTGAAAGTTGAGCTGGTGCTTTTGCTCGGAGGTGGTGCAGTTGCAGACCTTCCAGCTACGCCCCAGACAGGCTCTCCACCACTTACAGACTTTATTTGCTGGCAGTTTTTGCCTTCCAGTTGTACCACAGCAGCACAGGATATGCAGCAGAGAGCAACACCAGGTCAAGAACTTCTTTCAGGGAAATATTTTCATTTGCTTCCAAGCTCACAGCTTGCTGGCACAACACCACAGTCTGAGATCATGCTGACAGATAACACTGATCAACTTTAAAACAAACATAAGAAAACATGTACTGAGCATGCTCTAAAGTAATTTTAGATCAATTTCTCACACTCTGCTATAGCTAAGTAATTACTGAGTGCAGACATTCTTGACAGGAAAAAGGTGGCAAACTCTCATATTCATTAAAGTCTAATAATGCCAATAATCAATGGATAGTCCAATTCAAAGATTAAAAAAAACCCACCATGTTTATGATTTTAGATGTATGGAAAAATAAATCCTTTTTTTTTTTTTTAAAGCTACCAGCAGAAATAATTTGGAAATATATTACTGTTCCTGGCTTCTCATTTTCTTCATAGGCTTACTACCAACAGAAACTAGAGGAATTTCTGTAAGATCCTGCGCTATGACGATCTAATACAACAATACGTTAAAAATTATTTTAAATAACCTTGAACAATGACGTGCTCTCACTTCAAATTGCCCAAGCAATCCTAATTCTCCGTCCTCGGCAACTTTTCACAACGCACAGATTAATTAAGAGATTAACAACCCAAAAGGTAGAATTCATTGAGAGGAAATCTACTGCCCCCTGCTGAAACCACGTAAAAACGTGAAGCCATTTACCTGTTTTCTACTTAAAAAAAAAAAAATACGGTGACAGGAGGGTATTTTGCGTTCGTACACGAGGTTTTCCCCCGCACGCCGTTTCCAGGGCTTTTTCTAGTTCTTTTGGGGTTTTTCGTGGGTTTTTTTTCCCCCTCTCTAGATCTTTTTCTACATCTTCCTAGCTTTCCTGCCGTCACGGCGTTAAAATGGCGGCGCTGCCGCGCAGCCCCCTCAGGTACGCCGCGCCCCGCCGTGGGGACCCGCGCTCTCCTCCCTCCCGCCCTGCCTTCCTCCCTCCCGAACGCCGTTACCGTGCCGCCTGCTGCCGATGCCGCCTCCCGCTCGCCGGCCGGCCGGGCGGAGTAGGGCGGAGCTGGGCGGACCGGGGCGGAGTGCCTCTCTCCCGCGCGTAGCGGCCGCGTCTCCTCAGAGCAACGGCTGCGGGTCTCGCTGGGAAAGGCCGGCCGCGCTCTGGGGAAGCAGGGGGCGGCGGGCACCGGGGAACGGCCGCCGCTTCCTCGCAGGGGCCGCAGCGGGTGCCAGGGCCGGCAGCGCCCGCAGGGCGGAGGAGATGGCGTTCCCGGCCCGTCGGCCTTCCCCCGGAGCACGGCCTGGCGCCGCGTTTCTTCCTGGCAGTCCTCGTAGGGCTCCAGCTGGTTCCTTCTTTTAAAAATCACAGCATAGTTAGGTACGAGATTAAAGTTTACAGATTCCAGGGTAGAGGAGACAGGCGTTCTCAAACTGTGCTTCAGCTACTAGACTTGGCTGTGGTGAGGATTCACCCCCAAGCCTCCCTAAATTACATTAATTACGTTTTGTAATGTTGAAAAGCATGCAGCCGCTGTGGAATATCCTGCTTGGACAACTTGGGAACCGACATAGTTTAAGTAAACCCACATCGTTTATGAAAGGTTTATTGTGCAAAGTTTGAGTTCAGATCAATTGATGGTTCATCAGCCGTCCCAGTTTTGTTTTATTACTCTGGGCTTTTTAAACTGAAGGTATAGGCAAACCCTACACAAACAAGATAGCCTCACCCTGGCAAAGCAAATACACCTTTGGACAAAACAAAGGTAGATATCTCATTCTTTCAAATGCTCGCTTTTGGGTGCAAATGTAGATTGAGAGCCTGCAAGCGGGAGGCTGTGTCACGCTGTATCTTGTGCAGCTGACTGCGGCTCTGTTTTGATCTCATGCCGGTATATAAATTCCAAAGTAACGCGGGAAATCATCACTGGAAGTGGCTCTGCCTTGCAAAACCTTGCTCTGAACCACGCTCACGTTTGACTCGGGTACAGTTAAAAACTGCAAAAGCATGCAGTCTTCAGAAGCTAGCTGTTGTGTCCTGGAAATGAATTTAATTAGCTTGTAAAAAGTCAGACATTGTTTAATCACTTCTTTAATAGGCTGATGTAATAAAGTTAACAGTTGAGACCATAAATACCGAATACAGCTGAAGCAAACATATAGAGCAGAGAACTGTGAGAAATCTTTAAATGGCAGCGCTACCCAGGGACACAGCCCATCCATCCACTCTGCCCCTGCTCACACAGAAGGGAGGTTTTGCCCTTGATCAAGATAACCATATTTCAAGGAAATGGCATGCTATTTTGCAGAGAATTATGATTCATTTGACTGTGTTAACAATGTGTTTTGCATAGTTTCCTGTCTCCCCATCTTTCGACTCATTCATATACATTATTTATAAAGAAATGCAAACACACACTTTCCTGGTGACCTGCTCCTGAAAAAAATCCTACACATAATCTATACAGGTTATTAAATATGAAAAATGTACAACAGTGAGTATGTCACTGTCATCTTTTGTTGCCCCCAATTAGTGCTCGTATAACCCTTTTAGCTTCGAGAGAAACCAGATTATAACTTGTCTGTCAAGACTGAGGTTTATTTTACGCAACATGTGTAATAGCTGAGCAACCAATGTCGTAATTATCAAAATGATCACCCTACCAGTCAGCAGCTCATTTGGCCAGAAGACCCTTACATCTTTTTGCTGATGATGTACTTTCTGAAGCAGAGAGAACTGGTACTAATACTCGTGCATCTGGGTATAAGGGCAAATAAGTATTGCAATATACTCGGTATGCGTTGGACGAGCCCACCATAGGTCTACTAACTGTCAAAAAAATGGAGATTCAATATGAATTAAATAATATTAGACTAAATTTTCTATCTCCTCTTTTTTGTATTCTGCTTGTTAGAATGCTGGCAAAAAAATGATCTTTTGATTGAGACTCAAGTTATTTCCCCCCTTCTTGTTCCTTTCTTGAAGGAAATCTTGATCGTAGATCAGTGGGTCACAACAGAATAGAGCACAATGAAGCTAATAGACATTTTTAATTTCAGGCATCCGAATCTCAGCAATGACCAGATCATAAGATCTATATTTAGTCTCCACCATGCAGAGTGCAGTTAAACTTGTTCATACAAACATAACTCTCTGAGTTTACAACTCAGGCAGCATAATCAAAGCAGAAAACTTCATTTATGAGTGGGCAGGAGGAATACCTGACGGAGCCTGAGGCAGGCAGGCAGAGCAGAGCACATTTTTAAGTGGAGTTCTCTTATGGTTTCATGTACCCACGTAGACTCACATTAGAAACCTCTGGAGATTAATTTGTTGCTGGGAGATGAGGTGCACCAATAAACTGGGTACCTTGTCGTTCTGTGGACTGATAAGTGTGGACAAACCCTAAGATTTCCTCTCCTCACTGGCTTTGTTTATACTTAGTTTCTTTTCCAAAACGGATGCGGATGCAGTAATAAAGTGATTTATCTCTGGGCACACACTGAAACAGGGCAGACAGCTAGCGGTTCCCTGGACCGTGGGATTAGGCAGTATAACCAGGCTGCTGCTGGTTCAGCACACACGATTTTACAATGTAAAGAGTTCTTAAATGGTCCTGTAAGTGTGGTTCATTGTTCAAACACGTTCGAAGACTGCAACCTTTGCGCTTGTGACCAATTGGTACGTTACTCATGGTTGTTCCACCCACAGGCTTGGCACCGAACATTACACCTTCATAAATACTGTTCGCATATTATGAAGTTGATAAAAGCCAGCATGTATTTGTACTGAGCTGTTACTTACTTTTCACAGCGCAAAGCTGCTTCTTCCCCTTCCTCTTCCTTACTCTTTGTGCTTCATCTCACGGAGGAAGAAAGACACCTTACTGACAGAAATTGCCTTTGCAGAAGACGGTGAATTCCAGCTTTAAAGGCTTACTAGAAAACACCACGGCACACATGGGCCTCCAGAACACCAAACACTCCAAAGTCAAGCAAGCTAATATACTGATGTTAGGACTTGATTCTGCAGGAAAATCTACACTGTTGTACAAGTTCAAGTATAATGATGTTTTTCTAACAATTCCAACAATTGGCTTTAATGTTGATATGATAGAAACCGGGAAAGATTTTACATTGACGTTTTGGGATGTTGGAGGACAACAGAAAATGAGACAGGTTTGGTGCAATTTCCTGGAAAACACAGATGGGCTGCTGTATGTTGTGGACAGCTCTGATAAGCAATGTCTGGACGAATCAAAGAAAGAATTTGAACTCATTCTGAAGAATGAATTTATGAAAAGCGTACCAGTCGTCGTGCTAGCAAACAAGCAGGATTTGCCTGGAGCTTTGAACGCAGAGGAAATAACCAGGAGATTCAACATGAAGAAGTGCTGCAGTGACAGAAATTGGTACGTACAACCCTGTTGTGCTATCACAGGAGAAGGTCTGTCAGAAGCTCTCCAAAAACTAACCACATTTGCAAAACACTACAGCAGATCAAAGGAGACTTCTACAATCTTTAAGAAAATCGAAACACTTTAAGAATTTCTATCGTAAAATTCTGGTGAACTTTAATCAACGTATTTTGTTGGACAGACTAAATCTGAAAATACTGGATTCTGGAGAACTCTTGTAAGTAAATATTTATAAAGAACTTCAACAATATTAAATTATACTGTTACAACTGCAGATGCTTCTGAGATGCTACTCTGCAGCATTTTATTAGTGATCGTATACTCGGGGTTATTCAGCTCAGAAGTGCAGCTGTTGAATGATGAAAAAGGTGGAGTTGAGCTTCTGAATTTTAGCAAGTGGAAACAAAATAGGTGAGCAGTGCTTAAAATGCTTAAAGTAAGTTATTTTGTCAAGATGTAAAATAGCCAAGTCATTTGTTCAGCAAGAAAAGCAAGAGATAAAATGTTGTTTCATAACAAATGCTCCGTGGATGTATTTCTCATGTAAAAATATAGCCGTTTGAGAGCTTAAACTCTTAGTTATGTACAAGGGAACCTATGAATCTGAAATATTGTTGGATATTATTGCATTCTAGAACCAATTACTCGAAACAGATTTTAACAAACAGGATCTGCTCCTCATCAAGCCACAGACAAAGCTGAGATCCAGTGCTGTGAGTAAGGTGTAGGTCTGATGTCCCGTTGTTACAGATTTCCATGTACCGATTTCTTTGTTTCTGCACTGTTGGATTGCCATCCCTAGCCAAGGGCAGAGCGATGGAAGCCAGCATGGGATCGATCCAACAAAGCACTGATCCCCATTGTTTTTGGGGTGGGGGATAAAGGGAGGAGGAATAGGGGGATTGGCTCCTTGGTCATTTTTTTATAGATCTTGATGGATCCTGTCCTGCCTGTACTGAAGCCACCTGAAATTTTGTTACTGATAAATTTAGCTTTGATTAAATTTGACATAAGTGGCACAAACTTGCTAATCCTATTACTACAGTTTGTAGGAAAAAAATTCCAAATGAAATTTCTGTTCAGATTTCCTGATTGATGGAGGAGTGAATTAGTATTCTGAATGCCATTAAAGCAATGAAGGATTGATAACTAGAAGACTAATTGAACTGCATCAACCATGAAAACAGTTTAAACACTAAGGCTGAAAAGTTAATAGGGCCTGCTCTTTTTAAAGCAAGAGAAAAGAGACCATCTAATTATTGGTTATACAGCCCAATTACTTCTGCCTTCTTGAGCAATGTCTGCAGAGGTAGGATGCTCCAGTGGTTAGGATGCTTGCTTAGATAGCTGGATTTATTTTTCCCGACGTCAACCACAATCTTTGACCATGGGCAAGTCATTTAATCACTCTGTGCCTCAGCAGTCCCTTGGCAAAATGAACTTCCCAGTTACATGCTCTGAAAAAGTCGTGGCAAGGGTCAGCCTGTGAGCCTTTCTCCTGCAACAAAATGATTGTGCCAAGTAATTCACGTAAGGAATTTACATTTAGTTCCTACTAATAAACAGGCAGGAATTTCAAGTTACAGAAGGGTGAAGCAGCAAGAAAAGCACCCAGACGTACCCTGTTGTCTCATGCATATATTATTCAAAGACAAAAAATCACCAGGTGAATTTGCTGAAATAGTAAACAAAGGAAGGTTTCTCAAAGGAAGCTGTTATTAATACTGGCAGTAATTACCATTGGCTAAATCCTGAGTCATGCTGAGACTACATTTCTAAAAGGAGAGCAAGTATTTAGACTTGTCATTGCCTGGTCTGATGATTTAGGCTCAATATAAAACAACATCATCTGTCCCAGAGAAGATTTTTAAAAGTCTACCACAATGGGAACATTATTTTTCTAAACCCAACAATTCAATGTTAAAAAATATAATATTTCAGTTCAATACATTTATAAACATTTGCATGCGTATGTTACATATTGAATTCTCCCACTAGTTTAATCTAATCATGTGCCTATTCTAAGTCTGAACCTAGTTCACTGGCCCCAGGACTTCCTCAGGGAATAATGCTCCTTGAGAGGAGTAATGAGAGTGCACCAGGGTCTCTAATTAGACAAGAAGCAAGTTCTGAAGGGAGAAATAAAGTCGTATAATAGACCAGCTCATACAGCTAAAAAAAGAGAATAAGCGTTCAGGCACACAGTCCCTTCTCCAGGTTATGAAAGTAGATGAAATGATACTTACATTGACTTGAAGAAAATCTTTTACATTATGCTTCAAATGAAATAAATACACTCTATTCTGTTCACTTTACAGAATATCAAATATTTAAAAATTGATTTTTCTAAGAGCTTGGTTTCCTAAAGAAGTGAAGCCATGCCCATTTTATCTGCCCATGGAGACCCCTACCTTTTTTAAGCCTTAAACAAATAATTTTTAAGCCTTAAAACAAATATCAGTCAGGTTGGATAGAGAAGGAGGTTCTCAAAGGAATTATATGCCTGAAAGTTTAATTAAAAAAAAAAGTGAGAGAGAGAAAAGTGACCATACTGGTGCCCCCAGTGAAGGCAAGGCTGATAAGGTACAAAGGACTAATCCCTGAGGAGATAAATGTTCCATTTTAGCCGCAAAAGAGCCTACAAGAGGACATAAATCCACAGAGCCCGGACTTAATTAGTTCCTCTGCTCCTGGAGCTGGTTGGTCTTTTTCTGTACAGTGTGGGTAAATAGTGTACTGGGGGGCTTCTTTAGGATGAGGGGATAGAGGATATAGAAGCCACTGCTTAAAATTTCCTTTCTACACCTGGAGTAAAGAATCTCCCTGACTGCTCACCATGTTTTGGGAAGGATCGCTGAAAAGGCGTATTACGCGGGCGGGAAGGTGCGGAGGAAGTGAAGCTTCTGGCTCAGTTCTGCGAGAACATTCTGCAGCCGATGCAGCTCGTTTCCCCAGCCTGCAACCAGACTGGGGTTCCTTCTGAAAGAGGCAGGGGGGAGCAGGGCCCCCTGTGCCACTCACCGCAGCATCTGTGCCTTCTGCCCTCACACACATACTTGCCCCGGGGCGCTGTCTGGTCCCCGTCTGAAGCCTGGAAATTGTTTGATACTCAATCCCATCATGTGTTACATGGTGAAATCAATAGCAAGGAATTTACAAAGGCGTTTTACAGCTTCATCCTGCTATGGAGAGCTTTAGATCTTTTGACCGCTTGGCTGAACAATATAATGAGCAGAATTGTCTTTATGTTGCAGAGCACAACAAACTGGAATTCTGCTTGTGCTAAAAATACAATCTGTGGTATCGTAAGCATAATGTAGTCCTGGACAAGTTTTGTTTTATTTTATTATTTAGAATTTATGTAGGTTACTCTCTAAAAACAATTTTAGGATTTTTGAAGGGTTCAGGGCACTTTGAGAAGGTAAAAAGTCAGAATTATGAAGAGTGCTGCCCCCCTTGGCAGTGGAACCAAAGTCTATGAGTTGAAAAGTTTGCATGGGTTGAAAGGCTTTAAAGAGATTGCGCCCCCCCACACACCTGTTTATATTGCTTCAGGTTTTGGAACGTTTTTCATTAGCTTTCCTAATAAATCACACCCTGATCACCGTGGTCTTTCTTGCATTTTTTACTGATGTATACTGGCAGTCTTGCGCAACTGCAATGAAGAATTAGAATGCAATGAAGCATTAAAACTATATTGTGGCTAAAGTGTACAAGTCCTCCAGTGTCTGCTAGTATTTCTTACACAGAGTTTGCTGTATCTGTTCATTTCTGCTGACAGAACAGTCATCCATGAAGAAATAAATGGTACATATGTGAGATTGTGAAACACAAAGGGTAGGACCTGGGAAACCTGAGGCATGCTGTATCCTGTGCCCTCTCAAGGAGATTATCCACTGGGACGTGTTTGGATGTGACAATTTAAAAGCTGACAAATCCAGAGCATGGGGAACTGTCCTTTTGACCATTCTTTGATAAGATTACTGTGGTATAAAATCACGATGAGCTTTCTGTGTTTTGAAATAGCTGTCATGGAGCTCATTGAACACAGTTCCAGTGGGATGAAATGCTATTTTAAGGGAAGGTGTGGAGCGGCATAAAAAACCATTGCGAATTTGGATAGTAACACTCCCTCCTTCTCTGCCTGAGAGACAGCTCTCCCAATAATTAAATACTCTGCAGAATCAAAGGGAAGTGTAGTATATAAGGAACGCAGGACAAGGCTTTTTCACTATCAGGTAATACAGACCTGGGCGAATTGCTCAAAATGTCTCTGTTGCCATCTCCTCCTCATTTCTGACAACTTAACTGAAACAACCAAAGGAAAGACAATATATATCAAACATATATACAAATATATCAAAGAAATATATCAAACAAGTTCTAAGCCTACTGCATAGGAAGACAATACTTTGAAGCGCTGTATGCATATTAAACTGCTTAAAGCAGGTTTTCTTGCTGAAGTAAATGACCCATGCTGAGTTCTGTGCTGCTACAAGTAAACTTCTTCCACTCATAATTAGCTCAAGTATTCCTATTCAGCCCAGGCATAAGGATTCTGGACATGTATCTCATCAGATCACACAGGCTAGATTATACAAGTCTCTAATTTGGGATGTAAACTCTTGAGGGTGGAGGCCCTACTTATAAAGCACACACCATACTGCAGGTACAATCTGCAAATATAAATTCATGAAACAGTAACGAGTCCAAACACATCTTATTTTGAACGTATGTCATCTTAACAAACTGTGCAGTACCTTGGGTTTCAGTTTCTACAATATTCTGTTCTTTAGCTATGATAAATGTTCTCATACCACTCCCACTCATCTGCGACGTGTTTGCAGTGTAACTGTACCACATCTAGCGCTAAGCTGGCCTGCCATCAAGAGACATGTCCCCTCACCCTCTGTCACCTCTGCGTCCCCCTCCCCAGCTGCATATTTACACTTGCAGGTCTCTGCACAGCAGAGCTTTCTCACTCTCCTTGTCCTTCACCAATTATCAAAATGGTGATGCCAGTTTTTGTGGTCTTTTTACTAGATTTTCACTGAGTGGTTTCGTGCTTGCTCTCACGCTGTTCCTCACACTTGGAATTACCCAAACACACGTACAAAATAATTTCATTGTTTTGTTTCAGATCCTTCCTTAAAGCACTCCTTTCCCATGATGTATGCAAAAATCTTGACAATAGCTGTTAGGGTTTTATGACAAGGCCCCAGCCCATATCTTTTGATGAGTATTCTTTTATTATTTCCTTGTTCTCCCCGTATTTATTCATCTGTTCCCTTTTAGCCTTAGAATGCGGTTTCTTTGGTGCAAAGATAATTTTTTTGTTCTGTGTTTCATATACTGCCTGACCGATGAGAAGACTTTCTAGACCTTCTACTACTGTTACAAGTAGCTCGAATCTCGTGGAGTATCTGCTAAAATAAGTAATTTTGTGAGTTTAAATAAATAATCTAACTCTGAAACCTGAGCCATGTGTGTTCTTTCTTTTTTAGCAAATATAGTTGGGAACTGCAGCAACAACTTCATTGATCCAAACAAGGGCTAATCTCCCTTACAATTGCACTTGGCTGTTAAAGGATAACTGTGCCTTCATCAATAGTTTTCAGTTACTTTATCTAAAGCATACACATTAATCACTGAAGAATGCTAGCCTTAACCTTTTCTTAACTGATTCATAATTCTGAAAAGATCTGGTTTAGTTTAGGGCCGTCACAGATTCACATGAAAATCCCTCATCATTTGGATGCAAAACAAAATGTAAAGGCATTCTGTAAACAGCTTAACTACTGTATGATAAATGAATGGCAGTCTTGCCATCAGTTGGGTCTCACGCCCAGACCTCCACTGCTGGGTGCTATCATTTCATGTATTCACAATACAATGCAATGGCTTTTGACTGAATTCACGTGTTTTTTTCCTTTGTTGAGGATTTACAATGTAAGGTTCAATATACCTAAAATGCATATTGCTGTTCACAATATGAATGCTTAGGTACTCATCAGGTATTTACACATGCTGCAGACCAACATGAATGCATACAAAGCCAGCTTGAATTACTCTGTTTTATCTAAAAAGGTAAAACAAAGTAAGAAATAGTACGCTACAGAAAAAGTATATAAGGAGCTAAGCAGGAGGGGAAGTGAGAGAAGATAAGCTGAAGAAATACAATGGAAAAGGATAGAGAAAAGAAAAATAGGTGAGAAAAGTTCTCAGGGCAAACGTAGTACTAAGTGTACGCAGATACACAAAGCAATAGAAAACAAAAAAAAAGTTCCATACAACAACTCTTGAGTGGTTTTTGCATTCCCCTCTTGCGATAATAGTGTGTTTTGAAGCTGTCTCTTATTTTAAAACAAACACCTAATGTAGGCAAGCATTCCTACTTGTGCTCACATATGTAACTTGACGTGTATTCTCTCTGAACATATATTACATACTAAAGGCAACCATTTCATAGATTTTAGTGACATTAGGCCCCAAAGATAATGTAAACTTAGAGAAAATACTATGCAAACAACTGGCTCCTTATGGTAACTCTAAACAATATTAATCCTGAATATGAATAATTAAAAATATATAACATCCTATTAAAATCAAATGTTGTGGAAATTAAAGAGTAGTTTCAAATAGCTCTTCCATTTAACCTACATAGGAAGACATTCATATTTCTTAGCTATCACCTGCTTACTAAGGGCTATACACTGAGCCTTTCCGTTTTGAAGATTAAGATTTTCCAATGAGTCATTTGGTTCATTGACCATTTAAAATAATTCTTGCCTACGCTAATGGGTAAATTTGCATACAGTTTTCTTTCTCATGTGCTACAAAAAAGCCCCTGGCAAGTCTTAAGGAAAACCCAAGCCAAATAGTAGAAAATCTTTACCTAAATTGAGTAATATTACAGAAACACTTGTATGAAGTTTAGCATTTCCGCACTGAGACATCTTGTGGCGTGTAAGACATACTGCAGTTACTAAAAACGAAACTATCTGGTACACGAGCTTGAGAACTCTGTTCTGAGAGGTTTAAACCAGCCAGCTAAAAATCTTGTACATCACTTTTTCAAACAAAAACTGTCTCATTACAACATTGATGGCACTTATTTTCAGATTTTAAGTACTTACAAACCTGATAGTAAGAATTTGTTAAATTAAAATTTCTGTACTTCAGGTAAAATTCACATTTGTTTTCATTCCACATTAAGATGAATGTTTCAAAAGTACAGCATTTTGTGGAACAGAAATTTCGTAACGAGTGATGTCCAAACTGCTGTTTCTTCAAAGTGTGTCAAAACAAAAAAATGCATTTACTTTAATATTGTACTTATCTGATCAAAAAAAATGCTGTTTTGAGGCACTTAAAAAGTAAACATGCCAATTCAACTTGAACCTCTATGGAATTAAGTATTTTTTTTAAATTATCCGAAGATTTCTCTAAAGACAAATTATTTTGAAAAAATCATTTGACAGATTTCTCTTTCATGAAGATGAAAACTTAATTCCTGTTATTCTGTTCATTTGTACTTCAGTCTTTGCTTTAAAAAAAAAAAGACAAAAATTTTCTAGATGACCAATAGTTAAATAAGTACTTGTAGCTCCTCTGCCAAAATTGTTTAGCTTATAAATACAAAGAGCATCACACACTGAAGGAGTACCTCACTGTGAAGAAGGTACCACAGCAGTACAGCCCCTGACCTTAACCTTTTCTTTTTTGGATCATCTCATCCTTTTGCAGCACTTCCAGCCCACTGGGCTGACTGTACCACCAGAGAGGAAAAGGGAAGGAACACCAGTGCCCAGCTGCCAGAACTGCCTCTGAAACAGGGAGCCCCTTCGTATGCGATTATTTACGTCAGCACCACAGGACCTCCCTCTATATGCTTTTTCTTCTGCTTTGGAGGTCTTGGTATTACCAGCCTCACTAACTGTAATTAAAAGCCCATTAAATATGTTAGCAATGTAATTCAAAGATACAACAAATTGTATTAAGTTTTTCATACTTCCTTCACAGGGTTCTGATTTATTTACAGCATGTAAATGCAGAGAGGATTAAAAACTGTGTTTATATCTCATGGGAATCCCTCCTGCAATCTGTTCTATAGAAGGAACAGTGATTTTCGTATCACGGGTAGCTTAAGATGAATAATGAGCCATGGTTAACGAAACAAGCCTGGCATTTACTCGAAACATCTTTTGAAGTCAATGAGAATTGAACATAACTCTGGAAAAAACTTGGTAGAACTGTTCAACTGTTAAGTCAGTGGTCCATGGTTACTATTTCACGTTAGTAACTTCAAGATCAATTCTGTAACGGCACTCATCCTGACCTGCTGCCCCCTCTGACAGTAGCCAAACTTACCGCCCCAGCAAGAGGATCCTTGTGCCGTCACACTCATGGCCGTGCACCTTCAAGCCCCAAACGGCTTGAAGACAACAGTCATTTCAACATTCAATAAGCATAACCCAGCAATACAGATGTCCAAAGCTTAAAAACCCGTTAGTGTGCAACACATGCTCCTGATTAAAGCGTGCTCCAGTCAGCCCTAACAGCATCGTAAGCAGTAACAATCAATAGTTGATTGGATCCAAATGAATGGATCCAATCCATTGGAGGTTGGACTAGATGACCTCTAAAGGTCCCTTCCAACCCAAAGCATTCTATGATTCTATGAAAACTAGCTCATTACTATGGGAAAGGCGCTGTGGGGGAACAGGCACTGCGCTGGAGAGGAGCCCGGGGGAGGCAGTCTGTCTGGGGACCCCCTTGCTTCTCTTCCTGGCTGGCCACTGGGAGAGTTTTCCCTTTCCCTTCTTCTTTCTCTCTGTCCTTTTGCTCTTTATTTTTACCGAAAAGCAATTTTTACCATTAGAGTGAAATGTACACTATCAGCTATGGCTCAAGAGTCAATCTTTAGGCAGGTAAGTCTGTCTCAACATCTTCTGTGCAACAGATAGGAGCACAAGCCAGCTTCACATCAGTTTTCTATTTCCTAGGTTGCAGGCGAGTGTTATTCATAGTCTACTCAAATGTATTACACTGCAAAAAAATACTCTGTCAGTCATTACAGCATCCAGGATAGCCAGACTGCCATTCTCCCAGTCTGACTTTACTCCTCAATGGTTTCACCCCCGCCTCACTCCCTTCTCCATGCCAGCAGTGTTATCCTCCTGCAGGAACACTACAAAATTCCATCATATCTGTCTCACAGGCTCAGACTGTCACGATGGAGAAAGGACAAAAGTTACTCCATAGTTTACTAGATTAGAATTATGTGTTCCTAAACTGGAATTGCCATTAACGTTACATTTTTTTTCACATTAAATTGGTAGTGATTTGTAAGAGCCCCGAATATCAGTTCATAACTAAAAGGAGATTTTAATATAAAAAGAAGTGATGAAGATTAAAAGAAAGGGTTGATCTAGACACTTGACAGAGGCGTAGAGTTCCTGAAGCTACTAAAATGCTGTATATTTCAGGAAAATTATGTGGCCATTATTCCCCCCCAAAAGAAAAGCTGAAACAGAAATATTGCCCTTTATCAGACATCAGAAAATCAAGAAGAGCTCAGTCAGAAATCCTTATGAGAATGGGCCTCGTTAGTGGTGCTGCTCAGAAGTACTCATTTTCTTCATTACAGTGTAACAAAGAGATATGCATACTTAGTGCATTTTCACATCTCTACTCAGTACCAATCCTTCGGCCTTTCGAAATTCCTTATTCAGCTCTGTATTCGAGTTTCCTTGCAAAATTAGCCTGAAACACAGCACTGACAATAGCAATCTGCATCTGGACATTTACATTTTTGTTGCATAAAAGATGCATCTTGGATTTGATGCCATTTTATATGCTAAATTCTGCTCACTGGCAGCGTTAACAGCCAGAAATAAGACAGCTTAAATTTTAGATGCTCCCAGGAATGTCTTTAGCTTTGTGATCCTATTTAGTGTTTCTACGTACACTGTGAAACACATATTACCTAACACTTCATACTAGCATTTAATTATCTAAGCATATTGCATATATTAATTTTTGAAATACAGCTCTGAGGATCATCCTTCGATTTGAAAACCTGAGGATCTAAGAATATCAGGGCAAGTGACTTCCCCTTCTGCAGACAGTCAAGTGGAACGGAATCCAGAATACCGGAGTTCCCAGGCCTGCCAGCAGATACTACGTTTTCCTTTCCTTCTAGAAACATTATGGAACTCACCCAAAACAAGCAGCTGCGACAGAAAAGTTTTCTGTCATTGTCTTACCATCAGCGGTGCTACCAGAGGATGCCTTTGTTCTAGGGGCTTCTTAAGAAGGAATTTTTTTAGCGTGGAAACAATATATCCCTGAATCTTTCAGGGAAGACTGAAATGGCTCATTTCACTAACCATTTCCTCACTTTTTATCTCAAATGAAACTTTCTTCCCTTGCCTTTATTAGGAAATCGTTGTGTTTGAAAGGTAGAGCAGCTACGACAAAGGCAGGAAAGCGCAGCTCCGCAATCTGCTGATTCGTGACTGATTCCTGTTCTTCTTGGGCTGCCTGCAGCTGATGGATTTTGTGATCAACAGTACCAAGCTCCAGCACAGCTCCAGTACCAAGGAATGTTTTTGGCAATGGTCATTTCACAATCTACAAATTTGTCTTCAAATGGTCTGAAGGCATATAGGCTGAACTGTAGAGAACTCCACCAATGTAAATTAAAAGCAATCCCAAAATCAAAGGATGTATTAAATAAAAATTTCTATTAAATCAGAATAACTGAGATCAGAAGTAGGCTCGTGCACTATTTCCAAGACAGCTTTGAAACTCTGATCATAAATTTTAACAGGACTGCCTCCTGCTTAGTGTTTGCAGTCATGTGGGAGCCCTAAGTTTATTTTCTAATCACAGGAGCAGATGTTCAGCTGATGTGAATCAGCAAACGGCCACTGAAGCCAGAGGAACTACCTTTAATTTGCACCATCTGGGGATCTGTTTTGCAGTCTCTCCTTTTGAAGAAACAGAATATTGTGCATTATCTTATAACTAATCACACGGTAGCTTCCAAAAAAATGAAAAATATCTAGAGCTCTTTAACTAGAAAAAAGTGCTCATTGTGTGGCGTTTCAAATTCAAACAGGCCTTGTGGGAGCAGATCCTTAAGGCATCTATAATACTCGGGCTGTAAGTAAGCACAGGAAAGCAAGCCTGGCGAGGGACAGTGTTAAATGAGTGAGAGCACTAAAACTAAATTGGCCTAGTGACATCAACAGGCCTTTGGCTTCGTTAACATCTGATACGGGCCGGCACTGAAACCAAGATCAAGAACATCTCTCAGTAATTTTAGTGTCTTGTACAAGATGATTAAAGTGTTATAAATGGAAAGGCATTGAATCCTACTGTGTTTTGGACATTTCAGGATATTTTAGGCTGATTTTCTTTTTTAAGTCTGTGCAGTTCATTACTCTGAGAAACTGTGTTGCTATAAAGTGAGCTTTTAAGTACCACTCCAGCTAAAGAGTGGGGTTTTTTTCCAAAGTACAAATACATAAAGTTTTTTCTGAATACAAAAGAGCTAGAATACAGTTTAACCAATGGTTCTAAATGGACACAGAAAAATAAAGGGGACACATGCACAGGAACTCTACAGCTTTTGAATACAACAGAAGTGTCCCACTGCACAAGAGAATGACCCCTGCATGAGAGTGAATGTAGCCAAAAGAGAGCTGTTTAAGAGTTTGTGGTCCAAATCTTTTTTTCCTGCTGTCGTCCAAAGGACTTCAGCCAACTTCCATCAAAAAACAACTTTAAACCAGTAGGTTAGGGTAACAATTTGAAAATCAAGTTGAAAAATTAGCTGAAATGATTGCACATCAATTTTTTTTCTCAAGGGAAGAGGGAAGCAGGGCAGAAGGCTGGATGTAATTTAAGAGTTAATAATTTATCCAAGAAGATAGCAGTATTAATATGTCTTTCTAGCTCAAAAGGAATGCCATGCATCCACGCCGGCTGTATCGTCAATGCACGGTCCATCATACTGCTGTTTTCGCATGCCTCTAGACAACAGAAAGAGTAAAGGAAATGTCAGCAGCGATAGCAGGATTTGTTGTAGATGCTGCAGATACTCAGTGTACAGCCTTTTATTACAAAATGGCATACAACTGGGGCAAAGCGTATTTGAACAGCTAATTAAGAATCGGGTAACAAAGCAATTGCTCAGGAAGGAATTTCGGCTTTGTGTGAACATTTTCTGAGAGAGAAAAAATTACTGTTTGGCTCAAGCAGTTCAAATGGGTAAAATAAGAAAACAGCAAAAGAGAATGTAGAGGCTCAGGCAAAATCAAGCACTGCACTAAAAGGCGACATCCTAGAGGTAGTAGCTGCTTAACGGCACATCTGAAAAAATTATTCTAACACGCTGACATAAGAGAAGACTAAATGCAAAAATAGCGTTCAGAGAGTAGAAATTAATTTTTCTCCTAGATTTAACCTTAAAAATGTGCTGTCGTTTGTCAAAGTGTGTCTTGGAGCTCTCTCCCCCGAAAGCAGCCTGTGGTTGTTGTTAACTTCGGTGGGGGAAGTCTGCAATGCAAGCGTGGCATTTGCTGCTCACGACCGGTTGCCGCGTGGCGTGGGGTTTGCACTACCTCATGTGAAGGGTTGTGTGCTGACTTGCCTCTGGGATCGTTATGCCTCCGCCTGCCTGCTCCTTCAGCAGAAAAACTCTGTCAGCACCTCTAGCTCTTTCTGGAAAAGGCTCTTCATGCTAAGGAGCTACAGCAGGGCACTCTGGGGAAAAGCAAAAAGGAGCTCAAAAAAACTTGAGTTGCTTAGCAGAACCCAATAAAAGCATGGTGCTTTACTTGGCTTGGTCCTGTTCAATCTTAACGTAGCTTGGTTTTTGTAATAACGTCCTTTTTAAAATAGTGTCCCTGTTCTGTGAAGCTCAATTTTGTATATTTACTATTTGTGTGTGACAGTTTTTTATGTCTTTTTCACCTGGTCCAATATTCACAGCTGACCCCAGTTTAAGTTTAGGTATTATTTGATATGGCTGTTCCAACGTCCAGCAAGTGCAGTTGGATTCCAGACCTAGAGACGCTCTGTGTAAAATGAAAACAAATAGCTGTGTTTGCATACCAGATGAAAGCTTATCATAAAATATCCTACCAGCAGTCCAGTGCTCTACTTTTTTGTTAATACTAGCTATTGCATTTTGATAAACCCCAGGATTAATGAGAATTTTTCTATGTGCAACACAAATCTTCTCAGCTTTACATAATATTGTTTCTTACACTAGGGAGATACGTTTACTGGCTATGAAAAGCCTTTTGCAGGAACTCATTTTACCTAAATGTATGTTTAGGGCAAAATGTGTTAGTAAAATATTTCAGATCAATCTACATTGTTCCTTGAAAGAGATTTTCAAGATAACGTGACAATTATATATTTTCCAATTGCATAATCAAGTGCAAAGTTCACAAATTATGAACATGTTACCTGTTTGCAAATGTAAACTATTTGTAGCACAAATCTATCTAGCTGTGTATACATACATGGAAGGGACAACAGTGGCTAAAAGCCATTTCAAACATGCATATTCTGCCTTTGTTCTTTTTTTTTTCTTTCTTATTTTTTCTTTTTTTTTTTTTTGTTTTTCAGCGATCCAAATGATCTCTGAAATAAGAATGGCCTCTCTATGATGTAGCTGCTTGGCAAGCCAGAATTTTCGTAAGACTGAGCACAATGCCCGTGCAGCATATCCTCTGTGTCAAAAACTTTGAAAAGTGACAAAATTGGCTCCTTACATCAACTGGAAACTTTTATTGTGGAGAAAATTTCCTCCTTGCTAAATGGTATCTCCTTTCTAGCACCTATACATCGCCAGACAGCTCAAATCCTACACAAATTATAACCACCTCAAGCTACTCTAAATTTATGTTAAGGTGCCAGGAGCAAATCATTTAGAACCACTCCTTAATGAGAGGTTAAGGCAGCTCTCAGTATCTTTCCTGTTATTGCTTGAAGGATCGGAAGGTGAGCAGAACCTAATGCACATCTTTCTATCTGCATTACTATTATTTTCCAATCTGAGAAATATGCAAAAATATAAAAAGATACGTAGCTTTGTACTGTAATATCATGTGAGGTCTGAACATTATCATACCAAGAGAATTTGCATTATATGCATAATTTATTGTTGTAGGCACCTACATTCAGCCAAAATATATCCTTCTAGGAGAAACTAATTTAGAATCAAAATACTGGGGGGTTTGGTTTTTTTTGAAGACAGTCCAAGGCCACAAAATCAAGAATTCAGAAAGGAACCGGTCTGTTCTTCAAAATTGGTCTTCCGAGTGTTGGGAGATTTGCACTGCAGACCTGAGGTAAAATCAAACCAATACAAAAATAACGTGGTAATTGCTCCTCTGAGAGCTGAACAGATTAATTACACTACAGTTAAACAAAATGCACTCGATTAATCTCTGATTGTGTCCTCACTGAAGTCACACTATAAATTATTCTTCAGATGGTACCGGATCAAAAATACAGATCAAAGACCACTGAAGGATAGTCTTTCTCCAAACGTACATAATTTAGTAAGAGTGAAGCCTGTTCTTGTATTTCATGTGAAGGTACGCAGTAGGAAACCTATGCACGTCAGAATGGTACATTAGAGCTGATGATGCGGCAATGTGATTTTAAGACAGGTCTGGATTTGAAGGAAGATTCTCCAAGGAACACTACCTTGGTGATTTTCAGTTATTTTCAAATGGTTACTCATAAAATGACATGATTATTGCTCAGTCCCTTGTCTCTGTCAATCTTTTTCCAAGAACACAGAGGGAAGGTCAACAGAGAGATGACTTCATTAAAAGGTCATGATTACTAGTTAGGGCATTGAGTCAGTTCTGGTCGCTAGAGAATGTGCTGGCTTTCTGATTCCATCTTTCCCAAACCACATGCTACGTAATCAGTTGGTATTAAGCGTGGTGACAGTGGGAGGTGGTAGAGGTGGGATGAGCATATATACGTTTGGGTTAGCAAAGACATGGAAAAGGTAGCTACGAAAAGCTCAGTAATGGAGCCAAATGGTTTTTCTTTCCTTTCATAAACTTCTGGGTTGGATCTTAGACACCACATATTTTTTACCTTCAAAGGCTGACTAGTTATAATCTCAAGACATGGTCAGGAACATAACACGCTAATACTGATGTACTAGAGTCCAATTTCATTATTAATAACCATGTTCTGCTGAGACAGAGCCTCAGTTTTGCTTTAAGAGACTGATTCACAAAGAAGCCTTTCTGGGGCCACAAAATTTTAAAGCTTGCTCTGCAAAAATGTTTCTCAGGGACACTAAAATTGTTCCTCAAAGAAAGCAACACTACAACTAACCAGCAAATTATTGATAGATCTGTAAAATACCTTTCAATTTTGAGACCAATGACTTCACGCCCTTAAGTTACAGTAACTTTTCAATAGTTTTATTTATATTTTTAGATAAAATTGCAAAGCAATTTTACCTGTTAAAATTCTCATCTTTCCTCCAATTGGTGCATAATTTCCTCAGAAGGAGCAGAACTTTAAATGTACAACTAGACAAGGCAGTGAGAGTAACAGATTCATAGTGCTGCATCCTGAATTTTCACATCTCTTGTAACAGTTATTTGTTAAACCTTTGTTATTTTTAGGTATCTCTTTCTGGATTTCATACCCTTATTATGTAAAAAGCTGTGGTTCAGCAAAAAGTATTAGAGCATGGCTGCCAGCGTTATACTGTTTCCGTCATATCAACTATGCGATTACAATAGGTATGTTCAGCTAGGGCAATTTCAAAGATGACAGAGAAGAAAAAATATGAAGGATTTTGCATGTCCCTCTGAAACATACAACACAATCTTTAATCACAAAAGGAAGCAGCGTTAAACTATGCCTGAAGATGAAATCAAAAGTAGGGAGTTTTACTTCAGTTAATTCAAACCATTCAGATGTAAATATAGGGTTATAAAATAAACTCAACGTAACAAAAGCCACCGCAAACATAAGAGATTGCCAGTTTGGTAAGGCAAAATATTTTACCTGCTGATCATTTCCTTAAACAGTAAGTGCAGAAGCTAAAAGCAATGAGAAGCTACTTGTCATTTATATTCAACCGATTTAAAATGGAACATGCTGATAGAATTTCTTGTTTCCCAGACTTCACACATTTCTACTTTTTACATATTTTAATATTTTTGTTTCTTTACTAAAGACTTCCTTCTGAAATGACAGCATCAATTTGAAATGCATTAATTTTGAAACAGTGAGGTATGATACTGGCATGGCTGTACATTTATAATATCCTGTTTTCTTAAGGCAGCTGTGCTGCGATACCAACCAAAATGAATAAGAGCACTAGCTAAAGAGATGCTCTTTTTTCTTGTTCTCTATGTAGTCTTCTAAAACATCGCCAAATGGACAAACTGCATTACTTTTTAAAATGTAAATAGCCATGTCAAGAAAATGTCTTTTTTGTATATCCAGACTGCAGTGTGAAGGGGCTGCTGTCCCTACACCAGCTTTGAACAAAATGGTTTACATATTGGTAGACAAGCAGCTATACCTACATGGAATACCATCAGGACTAACTAACCCTGACTAATTTACCCTACCCATATTGCTGTGACATCGCTACTACATTTATGCAACAGATGTGGCTGTGGTGACTTGGACCTCTGCTGCTTTCAGCCCTGATGAGAACTCCCTTCTATCTGGAACGGAGCCTCATCCTCTGAGAAATCTCCCAGAGATAAAACGTGGTAGCCCGTAGTCTGAAAGATCATCATCTTCGGGTTTTCACAAAGAATTAAATCAAGTTCTCTTTTCCAATATTCATAAATCTCCGAGTGACAGTTTACACACTTGGGAGACTGCATCTCCCGTCACAGCTGTGACTTTTCTCAACAAGTATCGCAGAAAATCATAAGGCCACTGATGAAACGAGAGCTCTATCAACACAGAGGACTTAACAGAGAGGAATCCCCACAACCCCTGACTTAATTTTCCAATTATTAAGAGTACAAACTACATGCAGGATCAGGGAAGTATACATTCCAGTGAGTGCTTCTAGTTATGCACAGAGGTACTATTTTCTCGATCAAGTTATAGAAGTAGGAAAAAATTTACTGTCCCCTCTGCTCTGCAAGTGTATCTATCTATTTCTTTCAATACTCTTTACCTGATTTCAATAAAAAACCAACCAGGTTAGCTTAGTTTGGAAAGCAGCTTTTTTTCCCTAATATTCTGGGAGACTGGAACAAACAGGCACTACTCTGAGCATATTTTCCTCACAAGTTTTAAGTCCCAAGTATCACAGGCATTACCAAGTGAGCTTTGAGAAGAAAAAACACTGCATACTTTGTAAATAAACTTTTTTTTCCCCTGGCAATTGTTGATATCTTTACCTTTCCAGAAACTTTCTGTAGTCTAATCACCTGCATCACAGAAAAGCTATAGAAGTGGGAAATTTCTCTTGTATTTCTGAAGAGTCACTGTCAAGAGGCAGTAGTTTATCAGATGTGAGTTCCTGATAAATAATCTTTTAAAGTTAGGATTTAGCTGAATAAAGACAGGGACATATTCTGATAGCCACAGCATTTGGTTTAAACAAAATGTCTCAGGCTATGTTCAAACGAAGCACATCTATGGAATTTTCATGGCATCATTCCCTTTGCTCATATATTCCATGCAAATTTAGAAATGACTTTTTGCAGCTCACCAGTTTGTGTAACACATAGGTCATGTTGCTTGTTATAAAGCACCCTGGAAGGAAGCTTAACTCCCAGAAAGGAGTTTACAACTGTATGTAACACTGATGACTATACTCAAATGCAAGAAACCTATCCGGTGAAAGCTCATAATTAGTTTGGAAACAGTGTCCACCTACATTACCTGACAATGAGTTACCGAAGTTACTGCTGGCCAAAATCCACTGCCACTAAACGTGACTGTCATCATCAAACTGGCAAAACATTGGCCTGTAAAAAATTCCATGAGAGCAGAGCCCAAAAGATGACAGCAACCTATCTTAGACCCAAATAAGCCAATTTGGCATCTTTTCATCACACTAAGAAAGATCCATGAAATCTGATCTTACTGAAAAATAATTTTGCTCCCAATGCTGATCATCCCTACCAGAAATATTCCCACTAAGTTTTGCTTGCGAACCTGGTCCACAGTTGTTGTGCAGCACAAATGAGCATATTGCCTAATACAGCAGAATTCGGCAGACGCATCTGCATACAGATGACAATTCTTGAGGAGAGCTTACCCATGTCTCCAAAGAGGCTGCCAAAATACCGACTGCTGTATCCTGTGCCCTACATCCTTCTCTTTCCAAAATCAGTTGTGCGTAGGGCCTAAGTCTAGTGAAGTGGTTTGGATTAAAAGCTGGACCGTGACAAACGTGACAGCTGCCGCGGCTCGTTTCCCTCAGTCCTATACTAAGCACTTTTCTGAAACTTCACAGGCCTGACACCGCTGAGCGGTGCCGGGCCGCCGCCCCTCTCCCCCGGCTCAGGTGGCTCGGGGGCCCGGGCATGTCCTCCCGCGCCGCCCCGCACCAGCCCGGGCACACCCTCCCTGCCGTCCCGCGGCCGCAAGTGGGACAGTTTCATTAGGAAAAAAAAAAAAAACCCACGATTTTTTTTAAGTTGGTATTAAAGTGGGGCGGGGCGAGGCGACGTCCGCGGTACCCTGAGGGGAGCGAATGCAAAGGCGAGCGAGGCGAAAGATAACCCGTTGTTGCCTTTCGCCTGAGAAAACGCCGCGGAAGGCGGGCAGGGGCGGGCAGGGCAGGGCAGGGCAGGGCAGGGCAGGGCAGGGCAGGGCAGGGCAGGGCAGGGCAGGGCAGGGCACGGCCGCCCGCCGCCGCCGCTCCTCCTCCCTCCGGCCCGGCAAAACCCGAACCCAAAATGGCGGCGGCGCGGCGGGACCGGCCGAAACACCTCGAAGAGCCCGCTCCCCTCCCCCGCCCCGCGCTGCGTCACCGCGCGCGTCACCTCCCCGCGCGGTTCCCTCCCTCTGCCTCCCCTCTGCTATTGGCCGCCGAGCTCGGTCTCTGCAGCCAATCGGCGGGCGCGGCCGGCCGGCCCAGAGCGAGGCTGCCCCTCTTTCCCCTCCCCTCCCCCGCTCGCGCCGCTCCTCGCTACCGGCACGTTCGGCCGCCGGCAGCCGGGGGCAGCGGCGGTGGCAGCGCCGCCCCGAGCAGGCCGGCAGCGGCTCCTCCTCGCCTCGGCAGCTCAGCGGGCCTTGAGGTGTGAGCGGGCTCGGCGGCGCCGGGAAGGGGGACCCCGGCGGGCTCGGGCAGGGGCACGGGCCTGGGAGGAGGAGGAGGAGGCGGAGGAGCCGCGCTCCCTCCCACCTTCCCCCGCCGCCCCGCCATGGCCGACAGCGAGAAACTGGACAACCAGCGGCTGAAGAACTTCAAGAACAAAGGCCGCGACCTGGAGGTAAGCGCCGCG
>VYZW01018496.1:3824-14241 GCA_013401315.1 Balaeniceps rex | reverse complement strand
GAAACATCAGCGACCAATATTCATAAACGATAATGATGCAGCAGGTCTCCAGGGTCCTCCACTGACCTGGTGAGACAAAATGCAAGACTCCTCCCCTTGCCCTGTATAGGATAAAGATGCCACAGGCAGACACAGAATCAGTCACAGTGACAGCATGGACAGAACAGGTCAACGGTACTGGTCATGAATTTTAAGAGCCAGACTGTGGACAGGCATCTCAGCAGAACAGCAGAGGACAACCCATTAAGAAGAAATATGACTCCTTCAGGGTGATGGGTCATCACAGGATTTCTATTTTGGGCCCCATAGCAAGCTATGCAATAGATCATGACTACCACCTAACTTGTAACAGTGTCTTGGGTGAGGGAGTGTGGTTTGGCTAAACCTCAGGAAAAGGACATTGTGAGATGCAGTGCTGAATGGAGGTCTGAATCAAGTCTATGCTTCACCAAGGGCCTACAGCCATAAAAGATGTCTAGCTGTCATGACTTGGGTTTGTTACTTTTTTTCCTGGAACAGAGCCCTTTGATATACTTCTGCAGCACACCATAAGTCAGAAGAAATACATCAGAATTTTTGTGGTGAAAGCTTACTAGAAACATGCAAAAGAAAAAAAAAATTGAAGACAGACAGCATTCTTAGACCCTGTTTAAAAAAACTCTCTTTCTCAACATTTGCTTTGGCAGTCTTACAGTGTAGCATGCCAGAGCAGTACCTCCTAGTAATCTGTTAAAATATTGTAAGCACAAAAATATTTTAAAGGCATTGGTATTTTGGGGGTGCTGGGAAGGCTGGAGGGACCAAGAAGAATAAAGGAACATGTGTCTCAGCACCAGCCTGAAGTGCCATGGTGTGATGAGGAGCTCTGGGCTGGCAGCAGACATCAACAGCCTGCCAGAACCCATGCATCCGAACAGCTAGACCCTTTCCGGCTCTTTTAATTGACACAAACAGGAACTGTGTGGCCTGGTAGTGAGTGTTGAGATGTTGTCTCCACTCTTTTCCTGTGTGTTCCACTGTGTTTTTCCACCCCACATCCTACTGCAATTTTCACTCCTTCCCAAAAAGCCCCGTAACTCAAATAATAAATCACCATTTTACAACCAGACGTAACTCAGTCTGGGCAGGGTCACCACAAGCAGCAGTTTCTTCAAGCAAACATGTTTAGCTGTGCTCATTGTAAAGCAAAAAGAAACCTTTCTGATCATCTGTGCCAGGGCAGCAGAGCCTTGCCAGAACAGTAGAGCTCAACTTCACACCCACAGAGCCTTCCTTCAAAGACTGACGCTGAAATCCTAGTAAGACGTGCCAATGTCTATCTACTATCTCTCCTACGCAGGGAAAGGGGGTCTCTCTGGCTGGCTGGCGGTTGAAAAGATCCTGATGCCTCCTTTCCAGCCAGTTGACAGATGTATAAAGGGAGGCTGTCAACTCATTTCCCATAAAGCAATTAAAACAAGTCTAACATATTTCAGCTCACATTGAGCATGAGCAACACTATGCCACACATACACACTCACGGAACCCTAAATCCCTTTTAAAAAACTGTGTACTAGTTCCACTGGTATGAACCTGCCAGATTTAGCCAAAATGTGGACTGCTCGGCTATTTTCTATCAGGTCAGATGAATGAACTGCTCTATTTAGTGCAATATTTCATCACAATATTTCACTGCATCAGTCCATTAAATTGTATGCCTCTGCATTTAAGAATGATAGCTACCTACAGAAAGTAACTATCACTGCACCCTAACTGCATTAATATGACACAGAAGCAAGAACACTTCACTTGATAAAAGAACATTTTAAGCTGTCCCACAAGGGAAAAGCATACATTTGTATTTCTCTTGGTCAAAGCATAAGCTCACCATTTGATTGCAACTTGTTTGATAGCAATCTGCTAATATTTGTATAAGGGTCCTTGAAGAATCAGAGGAAAAACAGCACAAAGAAAACGGAGTAACATAAAGCAAACTTCAAGACATCTGGTGAATACCCAAGTAGTGGGAGAAGTGAAAATGATTAATGGTATAGTATCAGCACACAGCAGCACAGTGGAAATAAGACAGCTGGGTTTTAGAAAGCGGGGCCATTAGCACACAAGGTGAAATGACCATGCAAACACTGGTTGCTGAAGGACAAGGTAGGAGGAAACAAAACAAAGTTACGGTTTTCTGTAACACCCGGTAGTAAAAAGCCAGGGCAGTGGGCCAACATGCTGATGAGAAAGAGCAAAGCACGGTAATTATTCCTCCCCTCTCATGAAAAAGCAGCAGGGTTAATTTTATCCTGGAACAAAAACTATATGCCACTGAAGGACCATTACAGGATCAGCTCAATATCCAAACCTAGCTGTCTAATAAGCATTTTTTTTTCCTAAGCACTTGGCCGGAAAAAAGATCACATGGCATTTTGCAAATTATTGCATTTTTTTCCCCTCAATGGGCATTAAAAGGGAACAAAGGGTTTTGAAGTATAACCCTACTAAAAAAAGAAAAGTTTTATTCTTTTTAAAAATTCTAAAATCTAGATGAATGGCCATGAACTCAGGGAAATTCTGAACTTGGGCTCATACGCTGAGCAAAATTCAGATCTGGAATACAAAATGTGAGTGCTGCCTCAGTTGTGTCATTTCACATTCCTTTAAAAAGCACACCTCATGAGTTTTCTGTGAAGTGAATCCAAACAGCCATTCTTCTCTTGCATAGCTAGGCAACAAAATCAAATATACTTAAATAAATTAAACAGCAATTTCCTAGCTCTCATTTAGAAGAAAACCTTCTAGATGCAAAACAAGCAGAAGTGATGCAGCTACACTTTGCAATGCTGGAAGCCAGACCCAATACGATTCACAACAGACTTCAACTTCTTTTTGGCGGTGGAGACAGCTAATGAAGATTTATACAAGCATAAAGGAAATGGGACTTCATATCAGTCCAAAGAGAGGAGAAACTGCCCTTTTACACATTAGTTTTATACCTCTTCCATTACGATCCTCCATTTAAAGTGTTATCTGATGATGCCATACATTTTTCAGACTGCTGCTGAGCTCCTTTTGGATGTTACAGATACTATGGTCACTGCACCAAAGGCAAGCTTCCTACAGAATACGAAGGACTGTTGCAGAGGTGACATCTAACCTTTAACACAAAGGGACTTACATAGATTGGATTAAGCTAAGCTGTCTCCTCTTACGCTATTCAAATCGTACCCTTCTTATTACAGAGGTACATACAACAATCTACCACACGGTCTGCTTTCCACAACCAGTTCTGTCGCTCACTATTTTCTATGCAGCATTAAAAACCAGGTAACGAAGATGCTTTAAAAAAATGTAGATTATTGGTCATCAACAGCAATAGTTTTGGGATTGTCACAGTGACTGATATCAAAAAAGGTTTTAAAATGCTCTTGTAATACAGGCATTAAGGAAAGAGTTGCTTTTAAAGTGAAACCCAGTAGCTTATCTTTTTCATTTCTTCTAATTCTGTTCTGGCCAGACTGCTCAGCAGGCCTCTGCCACTGCAGCCAGTGCAGTGCACAGTATCATTCCTCCTCAGTGACTGGAACAGCCGTGATTACATTGCCTGCTTTTATGCTGACCTGCAAGCTTGTTAGATCCCCTAATGGTGAAGAACTGGGCTCTTGGTATGACCCCTTGGCTCTCCTTACAACCCCTTCCTCCCTGACCTTCATTCAGCCACGTGTGTGTACTCCAAGACCACGGTTCACAAAATCTGCCATTAAAAGGGAGGGTCTTAAAAAGTTTTTGCTGAGACTATGCCCACACTGTGGAATTTGCTGTTTAGTCATCTGCCCTACATTATTCAAAATAAATTTTCCCTCTATTGCGTGTTCATTTTACAGGAATTCATAGGAACAAAGTGAGGTTGTAATCATAAATTTCTCATTTCTGCACTAGATCTATTTTAATACCAACAAAGTATGCAAAATACAGATACTGAAGCCTTTAAACCAAAAGTTAACTAGGCTCAGACGCTCTTGGCTTTAAAACATGAACTGAAGAGCTCTTAATAAAAACAATCTTCTCTTTTGCAGCTGATCATGATTCAGATCCTGAGTTTTCTTGGCCTCTTACACAGAATGTACAATAGAGGGAAGCTAAAAGGCAGGGCCAGAGCTGTTAGTAGGGTAAGCATCCCATTTTATTTAGTCTCCTATTCCACGTAGTCCAAAAGCTAAGAAGTACCCATCTCAAAGTAAGGGCACTTCATTTCACATGAAACTGATAATAACCGCTATTTTTAAGTGGCTATTTTTAGCCTGTGCTAAGGACCCGACAACACACCGCTTTTCCAGAGAGGAGGGTGATCTGTGCCTGAGAGATCAAGCTCCTCGCGCTGCGAGAGCTCGCCGGCACAGCCCTGCGGCAGGCTGCCCAGGGGCCTGCGCCCGCCTCTCAGCCACCCTCCCTCAGCCACCGCACTCGGGGCCCGCTGAGGAGGAAAGCTGCTAAAATAACCCCCCCATCCACAGGTTTTCTGGCAATGATCTTGTTGATCCAATGACATCATTTAGCACTAAGGCCGAGGCTCCCACGTAGGGAGCACATACGTTAATTTCTGTTCTGTTTTTATAACCACTCAATCAGAAAAGATCTTTCCTATTTATATTTTGTATGCTTTAATAGTAAACAGATGTTTCTTCAATACTGGCAGAGTTTCTTGCAGTTAGAGACTGTTAAGAGGTTACTACCCCTTGTCAAGGTTTTTTTTTTTTTCACTTGGGCCTAATTTAACCTTAATGCTACATAAACCTTGTGTTGCTTCATAATTTTTATAGCTGTAACTTATCTAGATCAGGTATTTTGAATCACAAAGCTATGATTATGTAGAAGTTAACTGTATTTATGTTGCTGACAGAAATGATATATGATTTCCTTGGTTGTTTATCTTTTTAAACACTGAGGTTTGAAGGAGAATTTTTCAAAGGCACAAAAACCAGAGAAGGCTTTCCTGCATAAGGAGTTATTTGAAAACTGCCACTGCACTTTAAATTTAGCCTGTACCCTAAGTCTCCCAGCTTTTGAATGGGCCTTGGACATATGGATCAATGGTTTTGCTTTTAAAAATCTGTCCATTACCGGTTTTGGAAATTACCTTCCTCATAGCTAAGGGGAACAGTTCAATGGTTAGTGCTTGCTTGTGAATCTGGAGAGCAGGGCTTAGCGCCTGCCTGCCCCTTCCCTGCCCTCCTATCTGATCTTCAGCCTGTTATTTGGGCCCTCCCTGTGAGGGTGGCGTTTTTGAAACAGTGCTGCTAGGGGTGTGAGGTGCCAGGAGGGATTTCCAGTTACCTTGATGAACACGCAAGTGTAGATATAGTTATACTAGAGCTTATGGTTGTAGTACAGCTTATGTCAGCTCCTGAATTAAAACAGACTTCAAGTCTCTTGACACAAACCTGTTTTAACACCAGTTAAAACCTGTTTTAACACACCAGTTCTATTCACCAAAATAGTCTGGTATAGAAGAGTCCTTAGCCCCACTTTGCTTCAGTTTCCATATACAAAATAGTGCTTTCTTTGCCCGTAACAAGAGCCACAATATTCCATTACAAAGCTTCTCGCAACAAGCCTGGCTTCAAGGTATTGCCAGAATCCCTCCCTGCATCTACTCCTCATTGCTCACTCCCACAGCTAAGCTAGCTGCGTTTGGATGACATTTGTGCGGTTCTGTCGTGAGCTGATCTGGCTTTAAAACATCTCTGTACTTTTGACAGATTACTTTTGAGAGTGACTGGTTTCCAGAGCAGGTCCACAACATTGGCACACTATCACTGAAAGGACACTTTACGACAGAAGAGTAAGATTATCTGCCATGAGGCATGGCAACACTTACACCAGTCTGCCACCCAGAACAACATATTGCTGGACAACAACCCCAAGCACTCAAGAAATGGGGGCCATACCAAGTAGTCTGTTGAGATACATCACATTGAGAAAACTGAACTGCCATAACAATAAACCTTAATTGTAATTGTAATGTAAAACATGTTGTTGGCTTTTAAAATGAGACACTTGAGAGAGGATATCTTAGATTTCCTCTCCCGTCCTGCTCTTCTGCCCAGTGTTACCCCCCACACCATTCCAAAGTCACCTCCTGGCAGATGCTGCTGACACAGTCTGCAAATGCCCCATTCTCATGTGCAAGCTACCTTTCAGTTACAAGCCTCCCTCCCATCTTCCTCTCCCCATGGACGACGTCCACTGTCCTGCTCCATGGGCACAACACAGCAGCGCTAGCTCAAAAGAACTCGTTCAGCTCCGAAAAAGGGACTTCCTAATATGCCCACATGCTATTGTAACAGCTTAAATCTCCCTTTCTCGAGGAAATTCTGTTCTAGTTATCCCTAAATATTAGACTTGCATGTGTGTTCATTTATTAGCTGTGCTTTTATTTTTTTTTTTTTATGAAAATAAGCATCACGTTCCGATAGGATTTTATTTGGATCTTAACCAGGTAGTTCCCAACAGGCATTCTGGAATAACAGCTGAATCCCAAAGATCAGAATTGTTACTTGGATATTGCTAGCCCTTAGAGTTAAAACCAGGGCAATCTCAACATACTCATCATGAAGTGATGAACACTTAGACCTTTCATTGGTATTCACAGTATGTACAAGTTTCTTCATTTCTATGAAAATCTCCCATGCAGAAAAGCATTTTTTTGCTTCCATTTTAATCATTCCACACTCCCACCACCAAAATAACCTGAAGTTTAGACAGACATTAACACATTGTTGGGCTGTTCTGCATGAACCAATTTACCCACATACAGACTTGGTTTTTTTTCTTTTTTTAACTGGACAAAGGCATCTCTACAAGAGGTGAAGGCAATGCTTGCTTTAAATATAAGAACATAATATCCTTATTCTCCACTTTGCACTATGCAAGAGAACTATATAAAGAGAATCTGTTCTGGCACCTGTTCCAGCTATGCTCTTTCTGCAGTCTAGAGAAAATCTACACTGTGGTAACCTCTCCCTGTCTCTGCCTCACCTACTCTTACAAAAAGCTGAAAAACATATACATTTTTCATTTCACAACCCTAGCAAGATGAAAAGATATTTTGAAAATTCTTGATAATTTTTCTCAGACACAATGCTATTTGCTGAACACAAACACAGCTTTTAGAGCAAAAAACATTTTTACTTATTACTACACGTTGCCAAAAGAATAGTTAAACTAAAATTTTAGATGTGAAACAATCTACTAGGAAGGACACCCATGCCAAAAGAATATCACATGAGGAAAACAAAAATACCTTGATTCCCCTAGTGCTCTCACAGCTGCACCCAAGACTCTGTTCAGACAACACTGAGCTTCATTAACAGCATCAAATCACTGCAAAATCAATTAAGGATGAAAACAGTTAGTGAATTCACCAGTGTGAATGTCTCACATGAGAAGGCAAGCTGAAACTGCAACACAAACCCCTGCAGAAGCATCCTTTCCAAGAACCACTGGATGTCAGAATGAAAGAAAAAAAAGTTAGAAGTCATCACTTCAGACTAACGTCAGATCACCTTAGCTGTAAGGAACCATTTGCATATTTCAACAGGTCAGAATACTGCTGCTTACACTCTACTTAAATCCTTTCACAAATAAGGACACTATCCTTCCTGGTTTAATGCCTCAGGAAATAGTTGTCTTTTATACAAAATTTGAGGTGTGCTATCAACAGTCTTATGATGTAGCTGTGAAATAATGTTGCACTTTTCCTCCTACGTTATCCTCTTGTAGCTGTCTCTGCAGTAACTCAGCTTCATTAGCAGAGGCTCCAAAAGACCTTCTTCCTACCTCAAAAAAATCCCCTCCCCTCTTTTAGTCTTGCTACCTGCCAGCCTTGCCTCTTCTGCAAAGTTTTTCCTGAAAACAACTGCTCCCATCCTTTGCCTTCCTGTTTTGCCACTTACCTGCTGTACTTATTTTTGCCTCACCAAAGGAGAGTTTTAAGTCAGCTCTCTGGTAGTTAGATCCTATGGCGAATAGGAGTCACAGACACAGAGATTAGCAATAAAACCTTTATCCCAGCTTCCCCTAAAAAGGTCAGCTTTCAAACCAATTACAAATGTCACAGATTTTTGTACTGCTCTTTTTAAACGCAGATGTATTTTCAAAACTATTTATAAAACAAATATTCCTGAGCAGATTCTCCCTACAATGGACGATAGGGATTCTGCTTGCTTTGCAAGGGTTGTCTGATGAGTGAAGGCCTGTCTGTGAAAAAACATTATGATGATCCATGGATACAAGAAATACATGCCCAGAAAATCTGATTTCCAGCTGCCAGCAACTCTATGCTGCCTCAGAAACTGACCTCCACACCACTGTGTCCAGGAACATATACCACGTCAGACGTAGGAGAAGTGAGCTAGTCCTGCAGAAAGCAGCTGCACGTAAACAACAACACATAAAATGCTTTAGGAGGGGTCTTACTGTCCTAGAAAATCTGGAAGACACGTGCCCTTCGTAGCTCGTGGGTATGCTTCCAACATTAAGTCACAGTACATTAACTGCAGTTAAGAGACCTTCCTTCCATGTGCTGGCCCCATGATAAACCTGTGCTTGTGCTAGGCTAAGGGACAAAAGTCTACTGCATTGCCTAAACAAGAAGAGACTGTGGAAGGACTTGTCTCCTTTCCTTGTAAGGATACCTTCTCACCTCCAATGCTTCCTGACCACTGTGGAGGCAATGACAACGGTAGAGTACAACTGCACCAAATTAACCCATTTTTAGAAATATGGAACCAAATCAAATTCCTTCTGGTGATAAACCCTTAATCCATATCTGAATCTTGTGCAATTTAGGCATAGCTCTTTGTAACTGATGGGAAACTTCAGAACTGTCTAGAAAATTTCTGATAAAGAGCACTAGACAAAGGGAAATCGTATCAGTATATACACATCCCAAACAACGCTATGGAATATGGCATTGCTAATTAGGTATACAGTCACAGGTAAGCCAGAGGCAAAAGTCTGCCTCCATCAACAAAAAACCCAGGTAGAATGTGGAATCATGCACATTCATACCAGAGAGGTATAGTGATAGGAGCTTACCAGGAGAATGTTGTAATTTTACACAATTTCTAGTGTATGTGAATTTGAGAGGCTCACTGAATTCACCAATGTTTCCTCAGGAGTGCACACAATTCCCCAGGCCCAAGGCACACAGGGGGACTTAAGTAAAGGGACAAAGCTCTTTCGAGTCAGATTTTAAGTCTCCTCTAGGGTCCCTAGAATTTTCCAGGCTTCTTCGCACAAATGATGCGTCACCATGTTTTCATTGCATCTTCCTCTAATTTTTATGTTGGTGGTGCATAATCGAGCATTACATGCTATTTCACACGCACAGCCAGACTCCCTGATATTAACAAAGGACTAGACATCTCCTGGTAAGAACCTTTTCTTTCTAGCTACCACATTACTACATGTATGTGTATGTATGTGTACGTTGTTTGACAACTACATTTTTAATGTAACACCTCAATTCTTACTGCTCAAAAACTGGCTCAACTATAGCGATATTTACAATTTAACCTTTTGCAATAAATACATTTCTATTTTTTGTCCATTGATTTTTATTATTATTATTATTATTATTATTATTTTGCTGATGCCCTTGGTATTGCATCTGCTGCAACACAGACAACTGTCAATATGTATGGTCCAACAACTTGCCTTTCACTTTCTCAGCATGTCCTCTAGGCCCACATTCCTGTACATATGGCTTCAGGTCATGTCAGTGAAATATTTATTTGCATATTTCATTGATTTTCCCTACCTAAGGAATATGTGCCATTGTCACTCATCGATTTTCCCTTTGGTTATAATTAGGAGAAAGCTTATCTTATTATCATCTCTGTGAATATCCAGACAGCTTCAATGATCCAGTAAAAGTTTTTCTGTACTCCTTTATCTCCAGACTAAAATTAAACCACTATGTAACAGTTAAGGTGGAAGCAAATATCACCAGCACCAGGGAAAACAACGTTTTAATTATTACTTTAAAAGAAACCCAAATAGACTACTGAAAAAGAAAGTTTATGTTGAGGGAAGCCTTTACAAAACCACAAATTCTAGAAAGTATAGAAATGCTGTAATATGATTCTACACAACTGCTCATTTTTGCCATTTACCTTAACCCATCTTCCAACACAGGCTGCAAAGAAACATGATCAGCAAACATTACGTATTTATGATGAAAATGCATGTCATGGCCCATTTCAACCATGCTCCACTCCATGTACTGCCTACGTCATCTGCTGGTATACACCACACGTACATGCAAACAGACCTGTCCTGTGATTCATTCTCCAGTAGCAACACAAAGATCTCTACCCCATCTTAGTATGCACAACAAGATAACCTAATGAAGCACTGCAAATCATACACA
>VYZW01018495.1:0-10105 GCA_013401315.1 Balaeniceps rex | reverse complement strand
GATAATTTCTGTACTTGAAGAAGGTTTTATTGTTTGATAGTTCTGGTTTTGCTGATTATTTCTCATTGATTTTTTCACAGCTACAAGTGGAAAAAAAGTTCTCTAATAAAGGCAAGGTCCAGTATTTTGTGAGGGATTTTCTGCCTCTGAGAGTTGCCAAAAAATAGAAAAAAAGAGAAAATACATGGAGGGTGAGACAACTCGACCCAAACATACCATTTAGATAAAAAAACTATTTTTAAATAAAGAATATGCAATACCCATTTGTTTTTAAACTCATCTTGGAAGTAAAATTCATTACACTTTCACAGTGCTAGTCCAGCACATGCAGCAGTACTGCTTGCTTTCTTGTCAAGTGGTGCAGCTCTTACCAGCAGAGATCAACTCTGGGGACAACAGGGGAAGTCAGTACGGCTGCTAATTGCTTATGAACAAACATCTGTCATGCCCAGGGCTGAGACACACCACTGACTCATCTACAAAAGGATTGATAGTCACCCAAAAATGTCCCCAGGTTTCGAGTAATTTGAAAGTTGTTCTCGAATGTGCTCACATTTTAAACCTAATAGCCTTCTGGGGCCTCCTCTGAGCCCTGCCGTCAATAGCATGTAGCACATCCTACTGCCATGGAAACCATTTCTAGGTCACCTTTACATAGCAGTGCAGAGAAAACATCTTATCACCAACTCCACCATTAAAGCACACTCCTTTTCAGCGAAGATTGCAATAAGCAACTTAACATTTACTGTAATTACACATAATATGCCACAAATGAAAAGACATACTCTCTCCAGCACAAAGATGGGAATGTATATACCACGCAGGAGATCTTGGCTCAGACTCTGCTGTTATACTTCTAGTCTTCTATCGAGGGAAGCAAAATGATTGCCTGATCCTATGCATCCCTCTTGTAACTCAAGCTGTGTAACAGCTTGGGTTAAACTAATTCTGTAGAGAACATCATTAACACTGGAGAGACCCTACCAAGAGGGAAAACACAGCTGGAGCTGCTTTTATAAATCTGGCTGGAGCTACATATAAATAAAACTGACAGAACCCATAATTCGAGTCACAAAATCAGATTTAAGGAGCCATTGAACTGAACAACAATATATTGAGTAGAGACACAAAAGAGACAGGAAGCATTTCAAATCCTGAAATACAGAAATATTTCAGGACGTAAGAAGTAAGAAATAATTACTTTCTTTCATAGCATGTTCTTTTCTGTTCGGGGAACATCAAAGAGTTACCAATGCAGGACGAAGAAACTGAATTTTTACAGCAACTGTTACTGAACACTCTAGCTTAATTATTTTAAGTAAGGAAGCAAGATGTTCAGATCTGTGAAGGAAGTGTCTTTAGCAAGATAGAATTTGGGAAGGGAACCTAAGACGAAAGATAAACAAAGTTTTCATATCACATTGATAAATCTGGAAAATTTACTTCTGTGCTGATAATTTTAACAAGTTGCTCTCAAGAACTCAGGTTTGAACTTATACTGCAGGACTTCTGGCTTATGTGCAGGGCACAGTCCTCCATTCCAACAGCCACAAATCCTCAAGAAAGACATTAATATTTATATCTATCATTTGTTTTCTTTTTTGCAACTGTTGGGTTTGTTGTTGTTTTTTTCCCCCTAATGGAGAAGCAGAATAGTATACCTAGCAACTAATATTTCATAAAAGGGAATTGTTGCATGTCATGGTAGACTGACCTCAACTTATCCTATTATTTCATTGATTGTGTAAGTCATTCCCAAACTCTTGAGACTTAGACTATGACAGAGATCACAAGCAGTTAAAAAGTACAGGAAGAGAGGAAAAAAATATGGCTGAGACTCTGAAATAAAATGTATTTGACAATGCTGAGACTATGGAAAAGGAGATTCTGCTGACAAGAATTGTACAAGAAAAAGCTCTCTAGAATATGTAGAAGGAGAGGGTGAAATTGCCTTGGTTTTATTTTATCTCCTGTAGGCACAAGGATGTCAGCAAATGTAGAACTGAGACCATGTCAACAAGGTGGAACTGAGAAAAGCTGAAGGACAATTTTTCAAACAACTGAAAAGTCCAAGCTACTTCAATACTACATACAAATGCAGCACTATATTATTATCACTACTATTTTAAAAGTCTAGAATATGAAGGATTTCATAATAGGTTAGGATAAAAACCTGCTTGTTCCTTTTCTGAGGAGTGTTTCTGAAGGTACTTTACTAGAACTTGGATTAGGATTGGCCATTGAGAGACTGACTCATCATCAGAGAGGAACATGGAGAAATACAAAGATACAGGGTTTTGCACTCAAACTGCAGCACTGTAATGAGAAGAGACCCACCTTCACACAGTCGGTCTGAATAATCTAGTAGTCAGGGTACTCATCTGGGACAGGTGGAGCTGAAATTCAAGTTTGTGCTTTGAATCAAGAGGGACTTGAATCATGATCTCTGTCAACCTAGATGAAGGCCAATGGCATCCTGGGCTGCATTAGGCAGAGCATTGTTAGCAGGTTGAGAGAGTGATCCTTCCTCTCAGCACAGCACTGGTGAGACATCTGGAGTGCTGGGTCCAGTGCTGCGCTCCCAGTACAAGACAGTCCTCTCAGAATTGCTGAAGCAAGTCCAGTGCTGGGCCACAAAGATGTTTAAGGGACTGGAGCATCTGACATACAAGGGGGGCTGAGACAGCTGAGGTTGCTCAGCCTGGAGAAGAGAAGGCTCATGGGGGAAACTTATCAATGTGTATAAATATCTGATGGGGAGAGTAATGAAGATGGAGACAGACTCTTCTCAGACACCCATTGATATGCAAAAGGCAACAGGCACAAATTGAAATACAAGAAATTCCATCTAAACATAAGAAGATTTTTTTTTTTTTACTGTGAGGGTGGTCAAACACTGCAACAGGTTGCCGAGAGAGGTTGTGGGTCTCCAGCCTTGGAGATATTCAAAGCACAACTGGACAGGGGAGCAACCTGCTCCAGCTGACCCTGCTTTGAGGATGGCAGTTGGACTAGATGATCTCCAGAGGTCCCCTCTCTTACACATGGAGACGAAGGTCCCTACAGTTTGTGTTTTCAATTAGTAACATTATGAACAAGGAGAGTATTACAGAAAACATACAGCAACAAAACAAAGTGACACCACAACAGCCCCTGACTATCCTAACACAGGAAATCTGCGTCCCTCACTTACCAGAAAGTCCACCCTTGACAAAACACCTGTTTATGTTCACTTGAACTGTTCCACTTCAACTGAATCTCATTTCGTGATGGAAAAAAAAAAATGTCATGAGGAATCCTAACCTGTTCTAGAATTTAGAGGCCTTTAAAACTAAAAGATTTGGCAACACAAAAACCTTGGTTTTCTTTATTCTTTTGCTCATGCAAGAAAACAGCAGCTCCAAGCTTACTACTCCGTTCATATTTTTTAAGGAAAAAGGAGCTTAGAACTAAAAAGTAGTAAGACTTTTTAAAGCCATTTCAAATCTTACAAGACATTTGACATTGCCTTATAAGCAGAAACAGACTTAATAACAAAAATCAGCATATAGGCCCATATACTACTGTTACTAAAAATGGGAAGAACTAACTCCAGCAATCTGTATGAAATCTTTGGATATTCCTTGTTACAGACTGCAGATTCACTTAATTCCTGCACAGATTAATAAAGTCTCTAAATACTTTTAAAGCTACATCTGCTGTTGAGTGATAACATTATGGAGACCTGGTCATAACTTCTGCTGAAAATAAACAGTTGGAGATCTTTGAAGGATAGTGGAATTGTAGTTTAGCTTTTGACTGGCTCATAAGTTGTCACACAAGCAAATAGCAAACGTAAGTCACATTTTCCTTTCTTTCTTTCTTCCCTATCAGTCCTTGTCCAGCCAATACCACATAAAAATTTCCATACAAATTATAGCAGGTATGGACACAGAAATGCTGACAAGTCACTTAACGGCCCTGCTACAACTATGTTACAGTGCAAGAGTGCTAAATAGACCCCCAAAAAGGTCTTTGGAAGCTTTTTACACAATTATGAGAAGAAAAATGAACCGTAATAGGCAAGTCATTCAGATTCAAGTTTATTTTTTCATAGCAATAAATGGCTAAGAATGATTCAGAAAACATCCTTAGCAATTGGTATGCTGTGTTTACACACACCCCCACCATAATCAAACATAAGGTAATTTTGTTATTCATATAATTTGAGCATTGCATGTTCATATTTGTTCTGTTTAACCATCAATGCCAATGTAATGATAAATTCCTATTCAGCTACATCTAGAGCACTTAGTCATTCACTTGACTCTACCCTTTCTCAGTTCCAGGTCCTCCAGTATTCACTATTTCCTTCGACCTTAGCTTTTGCATTGGGAGAAAAAATGGTTCTCTGCCTGGCAGAAGGCAGATAAGGGATATTTCCCAATAAACAGTTTCTACATTGCCTGACCAAGGGCACCTACCTACGTCAGTGCTTTACATTCCCTGCTTGGTTCTAATAACTCTCATTTATCTTTGTGCTCTAAAGTGCACACGGTATTTATTATGAACCAACCCATAAAACTCCCACCACCTTCACAATAAGTTACATGGGAAATCAGCTCCTCATGAGTGAAATCTCCCTGCCTGATTGTGTTTTACCAGTCCATATTCACTTATTTCTCTGACTGAAGTAAATATTGGATATGCAAGAACAAGAGAACATTTCTTTTCATACCATGTGCAGAAACAGTATTTGATAAGCGTAACAGCAAAGATACTTGCATTTGAAAAGTCCATGCAAGATAAAGACAGCAAGCACACACCTTTTCTTGGTAAACTGGTGGCACTGATACAAACATTCAAAATTAGTAGAAGTCTGTCATCAGGTCAGTCACATTAGGCCAATTGTCTTGGAGTTTTAAGAATACTGGTGAGAGGTACCAAGTGAACTGATGCTGTTCAGTTCCGGCCTAAAAAGCCTTGTTGAAATTAAGAACTATTCTTTATGCTACTCATCCAGAGCATGTTTTTACTATGCATAGATCAAAACTTCTGATTTGGCCTACTCTGAGCACTGCTGGATACACTGAAAAGTCCTATCCACGTTACAGGTGTGCACTGTACTAGTAAAAAATCCCTGGGGGCGCTCCTGCAGGGAGTTTTTTAGGCCACAGTAATCCTCGGTGACTTCTTTTGGCTGAGGTGCTGGAGAGCTTGTTCATCCCTCTAAATATCTCAGGGGAAAATGGGACAGAACTTGAGGATCATCGGTTCCCACCTGATCTAACTGGCATCCTCGGTGCACAGGGGTTAGTCCCAACTACCTCAAAAACAGCAGTGAGGTTGTGAGCGTACATGCATGTACATGGGGCAGGGGCTTTGGGGGCATCCAACTTCAGGGGCAGCAGGAAGTTAGGGTGCCCTAAGAGATGTCTCAGCTTGGGTGAAAAGGATATAATTTGTTTACAGTTTTAAAAAATTTTCTGGCTTGAATAATAGGGAGGGGAAATTTTGGTTCCTGTTCAGAAAGTTCCAACAAAACAAAGAGAGGGAAATAAGCAAAGTTACCAGACAATAGAGGAGAAAACAATTTAGCCATTTCACTAGATCTGACACTATAAAAAATCCAGCCTGGCAAGTGAGTGTGCCCTACCTGGAATGTGAAATTAGTCCTGCACATGGTAACAATTGCTAAGCACATCACTATGGAAATTGAGAGCTCACAGCAGGCATAGGGAGTCTTAGAAATGTGGAAAATCAATGCACTGTATGCTGTGGTGAAGAATGATTCCAGCAGAGTGACCTTTAAACAACTTCACAGATTGTAAACAAGCCGAAGAAAAGCACAAGGGGACAAGCCGAGCGCAGGAAAGCCCAGCCGCGCTGCAGCCCCTTGGCCAATGGCAGTGCTGGGGGTTCCCCAACAACTCGGCCTGGCAGTGGTTCTGTGGGACGGGAGAAATAACAGTAAGGATTATTTACCCATGCTTAAGGTAAAATGGGTAGCTATTTAACAGTAACGTTACATAATATTTTGAGAGGAGAAATAGAAACTACCCCACACTACGGATACTACATAGCATATTAAGACAAAAAGAATACCATTGACAAATTTGGTCAGGACATCTACGTTAACAGCTCTTCCTTCCAGAGAGTGACAAGGACCCAGTAAGTGAAGTCCTCAGGGTGGCAGAGGGAAGAGGAGATGATATATCACTCCCTTCACACAGTTGGAGGAAGGACAAACTTAGCAAGCAGAACAGACGAGGAATTTTCCAGTGAAATACTTCAGTCAGAAAAAGTGACTTCATTAAATTGAATGTTATTTTGTTGATATAAGTTGCGTCAAGAGTTCTGCAGTATAACCAATAGTCCAGGGATATGGTACTCACCCAGGACATGGAAGATTGAATGTAATTGAGCAGGGACTTAACTTTGGTCTCCCATATCATTACAAATTCTCTAACCATTGCACTACTGACCTGCTGGGTTCTCTCTTAATCTTTCCTGTTGGAGCTGCTCCACTTTGCATAAATAGTTGCATGATATGCAGAGCAAGGAATTAAACCCAGTTCTCCCATATCCTAGATGAAAACCCTGACCAATGGGGTATCCACTTCAACTTTACGTACACCTCTTGGGTTAAACCAGTCTAAACCAGTTTTTTGAATAAGGTATAAGAGCTATCTAAATCAGATCAAACAATTCAAACTAATCTGAAATAAGCAATTTACACTCAGTCTTCCCTTCTTGTCCCCAGAACAAGAAAAACTATTCACACAGCCTTTTGCATTGGTTTAATTACAGTAGTTTAAAATAAGACTTTAAATGAGAACAATGCAAACTGCTAGCACAGAAAAAATCTCATCTGAAAGTTCCTCCCCATCACAAAACCCACTGCTAGTCACTGTTGTTTCCTTGTGTCCATTGTACCAGGCAGGCTGGGTATTGAAGGGTAAGGAAGAGCATTACCCTTTCATCCTACAGCCTGGGGGCTCTTTCAGGGCAGAGCTGGGAAAGTTGAAGGGGAAGAACGGAAAAAGCTGCTTTGCAGAGGCCTGTACTTTATCTGCTTTGTGTATGCAGCTCCTTCATTAGCATTACATTTACTTTTAGAAAATCCAGCCATGTTAGTTCAGAAAAAGCTTGAGCATATTTGACCCACAGAACACTGGGAATGATATTTACTGGAGTTCCTCAATTCTGAAGGATGTTTTATTTGTAATAAGCATTTTAATAACATACCAAAAAGAAATAATTCAAAATGTAAGGAAAACCTTTATATCTACCAAAACCGCATTGTGCAAGAGTGTCCATCACATTTTACAGACTCTACAATGCCTCTTTAAATTTCTAAAAATTATTGTAGACCTCAAGCATATTTTCTGCAAAAAGGTATATTTTTTTCTCCCATACAATTTTGAATTCTTCTGGTGATTCTTGTTTCAGAAACTTAAAATTCCCATTCCACTGTTTCAAATATTTTAAACACTTTTACCTGTCACTTATTCAACACCAGTCTGGTTTACATTGCCTCTTACCTATGGCTTATATGGTATGATTCAGGGTTAAGCCGCAGTAAATATTCATAAAAATAGCTAGCCATATAGAAATGCAATTTATTTAGTAGTATTTTCCTTCTCATCAAGAACCAACTACATACAGAAACACAATAAATGCTACAATCATCAAAAAAGCAAGCTCTTTTTTTAGTATCTTCCTTTTGCAAATCATAGTAATTTACGTGCAGTCTCCCTGTGAGAACATTCACCATCACCTCATTTAATAAATGTAAAACTTCAGTACTTAAGACCGAAGAAAGTTGTACAATTTCTTATGTGCTACCATATATAAAAAAAAAAGTAGCAGACAAGCTGTAATTTAAATTCAACCTAAGGAATTTTTCACTGGCTTAATAAAAGAGCTAAGATCTTTAGTTTGTCCTTCTAACCAAAGGAAACACAATCAGTATTATATAGTAATTTGTATTATATACTTATCCAGAGAGAATTTAAGAAGGCCTTGATTTCAAAGAGTAGTCAGTCAGCAGGTCCTTAAAATTAGGGCTGTTAGTAATTTCTCATTTAGATATGAAACATGGTGACATAAAAGTAAGTATTTCCTTTTGAAAAAAGTGTTCTGAATTATTTTTTGAGAAGGATGTCAGTCTATTAAGGTCAATACAGGTGTTCCTATGATGAAGCATTTTACCAATGATCACCTAGAACTCCAACAGTAGCAGAAGAGAGTCAACACTCCCCTTTCCTTTGCTGCTTTACTGAAAATGGCTTCGAAAGTAGCAAGGCTGTTTCATAAGGTGTTGTTTGGGAATATAGTTCTTAAATACCGTAAACAAAAAGTAAAATTCAAAAGTAAATAAACTCAGCCAGACAGAGTATGTAAGGCTTCAAGAAACAGTTAAGATAGTAAAAATCTTTGGTCACTAATGAAGCTAGTGGGGGGAAAAGAAAAAAAAAAAAAGAGGTGTAGGGGGAAGAGCTTGTATTTTTTCACCCAAACAATCTGGCTTTGAATGAAAAACATAATGTGGAATGAAAGGTTAGTATAAATAAATGAATAAACATAGTATTTCTTCTTTACATATTGTCTATGCTACAATGTTATTGTGTTACTGGTTTGATACTATCCTCTTCCAGACTGAACATCAAAGAACATTTTTTTTTAACTTTCTCCAGTTTTACCCCAGTATCTGGAAATTATTTTTATCCTTATTTCCTTTTTTACCTAGCTCCTTATGCATAAAGAAAAATCACCCCTAGCCTGAAAACAATAGTATATCAAGAATTTAAAGAGTTGAAAGGAACTTGCTTGAGACTTGCAACACCGTCATCAATGGTTTAAACCTGTAAAAGGGATTGAGCCCTTATCACCGATTTTTGGCTGAAGATACGGGTAACATGCTCATGTCGGGTCTTTGTCAAAGGTATTGCCAAAGTCAAGGTGTAGGGGAGAATTTATTTTGTCTGCTTTTCAGACAGATTATATTATTCCCGCTCATATTCTATGCACTTATTTCAGCAGGCTGAGACAGCCTGGTGGGCAAAATATCAAAAGCCAAAAGATTTACACCTATTTCAAAAGTGTAGTGCAAAACATACTCCTACTCAGACAGCTGTGGTACCTGGACTCAGTAGTTAATGCCAGTAACATCACTTAACAGACTACCTCAATAATCTTCTATTATCTGATTTTATTTTCCTATAAGAAGCAGTAAGGACATACTCACTTCTTCATGGCATTGCAGCTTCCATGGCATTCAGGTTGCAGTACTGGCTAAGCCAATCAATGCTTTCCACATGAGGAGAGAAACTGCATGCAGGCTTTAAAATACTACTGAGAAGGTCCTTCATTTCTGCCTTTTTTCATTAAAGTAATGAAAAAGTAAGCTTTGGAATCGTTACCATCAATATTATCATTATTAGCTAATCTGAAGATTAGCTCCCACGTCTTCAAAGTTGCCTCACTGAGCAACTTTGTCAGCAAGTGCCAGCTTTTACTAAATATATTTAGAGTACAGATTCCAGCAGATCCAGTGTCTTGCCATCCATCCACACAGGTATCTTTTGGTCCCTACCTTTCCCTTACTTTGCAAGGTGAACTGCCTCAGTTTAGGTTAGCTAAATTGGGCAAAAATAGGAAGCTATCAAAGATAGGAGTCAATCCTTAGCTTCTATTCAAAGTTCTCAAATGCAAATATAGTTCATACTGTTGAAATTACATTACAGAAAGCTCATTCAATGGCATGGGGTTTTTGCCCTCTTAACTCTAATGTAAAAATAACAGCAGACGGATTTTTTGGCTTACACTCTGACCAAGCAGAAGTTTTTGAGGAAAACTGCCACATACAAAATACCAAATCTCAAGCTGCAATATATTTGGGTTCATATATATATCAATAGGTCGAATGCATCTTTGAGGACTAAGAGTTAGATACGATTTAGAATATACCCCTAGCAATTGGCTTTAACAGGGCTCTAAACCATGGCTGAGTTTTCTGGACAACTTTTATACACACACACACACACAAAATGAACACTTAAAAGAATAAAAGTACATAAAGACTTGCTGTGGTTTAGCCCCAGTCGGCAACTAAGCACCACGC